>CM070819.1:33607561-33790820 GCA_036326025.1 Chrosomus eos | reverse complement strand
TTTGAACCTATCCCCCCTCCACTAATCCTCAGCCCATCGTTGGGAGTTTGACCAGCAGATCCCAGGAAATTGCTCCCAACCCGCTCCCCCGGGAGGTCCAGAAGGGTGTATCTTCGTCCCACTTCATTTCGGACTCCCCTTCTGACTCAGCGCACTCATGCGGGTAGAAGCGACCCTAAACATCCGGGGTAGCAAGCGTACCCTCTCGCTCATCATCAACGGAACTGGGGGCCCACCATCGCCAGAGATGTCTCCGGGTTTTTGCGCAGGGCCAGTCTGTGCTATTAGCAACACCCCGAGGGATTTTCCGGAAAGGTAAAAGTGCCGTTGCTGTTTCCCCGCCCATGGTCACGCAGGGGGATTGATTTCATGACCGACCTACCCAACTCGAAGGCTTAAAACTGTGTTTTTGTGGTAGGGGATGATTCTCTAAACAAAGGATGTAGCTGACCCCTCTACCTGGACTCCCCCTACTGCATTGGAAGCAGGGGAAAGCTTTATTCCACCATGTCTTCCGGAACTTCGGTATCCCTGAAGAATCGTCTCGGATGGGGGGTCCACAGTTCTCTCACGAGTGGGGCAAGCCCTTCGACTCCTCGGTTTTACCATCAGCTTTTTTCTGGTTCCCACCCCCAGACTAAGGGCCCAGACGAGCGTAAGACCAGGAGATCGGTTGTTACCTGCGGAATACTGCCACCAGTACCAAGACGCTGGAACCGTTTTCCCCCCCGGGGGCAGAGTACGCAACAACCCCCTGCGCAGAACTCCCCCGGGTCCCCCCCTTCCCCCATGTTCCTTGGATATCAGCCTCCATCTTTCCTTTGGTCGGGTGAGCCCTCGGAGGTTCCAGCTGTGCTTCTGGTTCCATCAGAGTGAGGGGGTATGGGACTCAGCTCACGTGCATCTACAGCAGGCAGTTCGGAGACACAAGGAGCATACTGACCGTCACCGACTCGACACTCCCTTATATCAACCAGGTCAGAAAGTATGGTTGTCGACTCGGGACATTCGTCTCCGTCTGCCTTGCCGTAAGTTGAGTCCTCGATTCATTGGACCATTCACCATCCAGAAGCGGTTGAACGAAGTCACCTACAGGCTCAATCTTCCCCGTCATTACAGAATATCTCCTTCTTTCCATGTGTCCTTACTCAAACCCTTCACTGACCCTGTCACTCCTGTTCCCACACATAACCCTCCCATGGATGTACCTCCTCCTCCCGTCCCCATCGAGGAGGAACCCATCTACAGAATCCGCTCCATCCTGGATTCCGAGGTGAGGTCCTAGGCTGGAGCATCTGGTCGATTGGGAGGACTACGGGCCCGAGGAACGATCTTGGGTCCTTCGTGACGACATCCTGGACCCTGTGTCCCATATAGCACTCACCTTCACTGCAGTCACTTGACTGGTCTCGTCTATCCATGACTCACAGACTCTCCGTCAACCAACCTACAACTTACCTGCTTCCCGATCCTTTTGAATCCTTCCATCCTCCGTGTGACTGCAAACAATCCACCTGCAAGAAAGAAAAGGACATTATCCATTCAGCTAAGCTTGTTTATGTTTCAAAGTCATTTGATTCTTACCTGTTATCTCCGACTGAGAAATCCATCTACACAAATAAACTTTATAAACTTACCATCCAGTCAGTTCCTTCTGTGAGCCCTGACAATATCAATAACTATAATTTTAACTGGTAAAAATTGAATTGTTGATATTAGGAATTAGTATCCTGGAAATGAATAAAAGTTAAACCGGCTTGTCATACTGCCAATGCATTTTTATTATGTAAAAAAAATCTAATTTAAATGGCATTTTTTTTATTCTAAAAAAAATTCCACTGTTGTATGTTGTTGCCGTATGGCAACATATCATAAAGTACCTTAAAAAAAATCTAATTTTCTTTTTACAGCACTTCAAGTTAAGCCATTCTAAGAAAATAAAAAGAGTCAAATATTTTTTTCTATAGGTCTATCATAATGCGTGCGGTAGAGGGTTAAAAAAAGTGAAATTTGGCAGATTTGATAAGTTGCAAATGCCTAATCGAGGTTTTCAAATTTTTTTGTACAAGTTCTCAAATTCACATCTACATGCTCTCGAGTTTTGCTACTCTTTAACCTTGATGTAATCTTTTCCAATCTTCAAGCAAAAGGAGCTGAATAAAATACACTGAATGATATCAATCCACAATCCGACTCAGCCTGGTTTTTCTTACTTCGTTTTGTCACTGATGGAGTTTGGGTTCTTGCCACTGTCGCCTCTGACTTGCTTAGTTGGGGACACTTATTCTTGATATTATTGATCTCCTGCATTGACACCATTATATCTGAAGTCTGAACTGAGCTGGAAAATGACATCACTGTTTTCTGCAAAGCTGCTTAATAATGAAAATGGACTCTTTTTTTTAATTGGTTTACTTTATACAGTTCTTTGAACAGAACTGAATCAACACAGTTGAATTCAGCTGAACAATGACACTTGTTGTAGAAATTTTAATAATCATTCATCCCTAACAGATATCATAAGAGAGAGAAACTATTCAATGTATAAAAATGTATACATGCTTGTGCGTGACGTTTCAGGAACATATGGGACAGGACCTCTGACCTTAGGAATGGTCAGATTTGGCCAGTTCATTTCAGTTCCAGTTTGTGTCCTTAAGTAGAAACTGAACAGCAGTGGGGACCTTATCTGAGTGGGTGAAAGGTACAGCGGGTGAGGAGGAACCTTGAAAAAAGTATAAAGGCTGTCTCATGTATTCCTGTCAGAGAGTCACACGTTCACAGGGTAACTGCTGTGTTGGCGACTGGTCCTATTCTTGCAAGAATAAATATTTCTCTTTTTATTAATTTGACTCTGAGTGTCTCTTACGCAGTGATGATGTTTAACAGAAGTTTTGCCACAACAATTTGGTGTCAGAAGAGTGGGATTCCTTGGAAGTGCCTTCTGGACCTGAGAGCGGACAGTGTTTGGCCACCTGGACTGAGCAGTTCCAGCTCTACCTCGTAAGTTTCAGAGAAGGGGCCGACCGCTATCAGGACCAGAAGAAACTCCACTGGAATCAAGTGAAAATGAACCCGTGGCAACCCAAGACATCTCTGGTAAGAGACAACTAAAACATTTTCTTTTGGGCTAAAATATTTTTCAATTTGTGAGTAAAGCCATAGTGGCTGGGTCTGTTCGTTTCTGTGGTGTAGGTCAAGAGTACTGATTCAATAGGGCTAACCACGTGAAGTGCGTTTTGCAAAACAAGTCACAGGTGAAGGTTATGTAAATCAAGGAATCTTCACGCAGCAGTTTATTGGGGTCGATTGAGACTTATGGGCGGGTCAGGGTTAATACAGTAGCTAACTATATAGCTAACTAACTAATACAGTTAGCTAACTAACTACGTGAAGTGCGTTTTGCAAACAGGTCAAGGGTGACGTGTATGCAGATCAAGGGATCTTCACGCAGCAGTTTACTGGGAGTTAATCGAGTCGCCAGGAGCAATGAGTGCGCCCTTTCTGGTCTTGGGTTAAGTGATCAGATCTGGTGGAGACATCCAACAGATTATAAGACGCAGCGTCGAACGGAAAATCAGTAACAGAAACAGCCAGTATGGGAAAATCTCAGGGTAAGCATGCCAAATTTGATACACCGGTTTTCTGTAAAATTAGGAAAAGTAGGGGGGAACATGTATGTTAGACATTGGAAAAAAAACTGATAAAATACCGTGATTTCCCTAGGGAGGGAACACTGAACACAACTAGACTAAGAGTGTGTGAGAATCAGTGGAACAAGGCAGCGAGACAAAAGGTTGTTGTGGCTGCGTTCAACATGTGTGAAAAATAAATAAATAATGTGAACAGATAATGGGGAACAATTCTATATTTTAATGGTAAAATAATGATTGAAATTATGTTTAGTTTTAGTTTGACAATCATTTGAACCTAAAGGGTCTATAATGGGGGTAGTGAAAGGAATGGATTTACCATCCATCTTCGTTTATTATGAAAGGAATTGGAAATTATAGTGTTATAAAAACGATTGCATATATCCTGGTATTTATGATTGTAGACGATGTCTGTATTTAATATATAGTTATTAAGAAAGAGAGTGAAGAAATTAGGTGAGAAATGTAAATCAGAAAAAGACCATGGGGAAGATCGGAGTGTTTAGTTCCTGAAGTGAATCCCCTTGATGCATGAGCCATGAACGCTGTAAAAAAACAGCTACAATCTGAATATGACAATAGGAAAACAAGAGACCATTGCGGACGGGAGGTAATAAAGGGTGGTTGAATGGATTTCACTTTTCTAACTTACTTAGTGTGTAATGTTGCTGTTTAAGCATAAACAACATCTGCAAAGTTACAACGCTTAAAGTTCAAGCAATGGGAGAATTTCATTCAAGAAATTGCTTTTTAAGAATGACTCTCAATGCTCTGGTATCACATTAATAATTTCTATAATTAATAATAAATTCTGTCCCTTCTCATCTATGATTATATTTCTTAAAACTCCCCTCCAGTGCTTTAAGTGGGTGGTACTCAGAACCGGCACTTCTAAATATAGCTCTTGAGCGTACCGCCACCTCTCAGTGCGCCCAGAACGTGCTTTTAGCGTACCGGTACGCTCATTTGCACAGCTGTTTTAATCCTTTGGCTGCGCTGACGCTTTTCAGAGCGCCCTTCACAATGCACGCTTCCTAATTCGTCCTACCGAGAGCAGAGACTACATTACCCATACACAGGGGTTAAAGTGGGCCGGATCGGTCCGGAACTGCGTTCAGGCACCTCAGATAAATTAATAAATTAATTCATCTCAACGAATCTCGCTGGTCCCGAGATGGGCCGATGACCGATCAACCTCCCTTCCTCCCCGCTGAACGCGAGCTATTACAAATGCGTGAAATGTATTTACAGTGGTTGAGCGCGGTAAAGTTAGTTTTAGGTTCGATATTTCGCCGGACATTTGTTTTCCCTTGCCACTGTTCGAGTTCGGCACGGGTCGGCAGTCTTAGATCAATAGCAGGATTAGTTTTAACATTATGTAACCATTATCAACATTAAATATTCGTTCAAAATCACCTAAAATTGAGGGTATTATTTAGCATTTAAATTCCTAAGGTACTTATTTTGTATTTATCTTTCTAATGTATTTAAAGTTTCTTTTCTTTCTCTATTTGTTTAATTGTTTTATGTTTGTTTTTTTCATTGTATAATGTACAGGATTTTTTGAATTACATATGACCTAAGATAAAATTGTTCAAAATGACCGAAGAAAATAAATACTACTACTACTACTACTACTAATACTACCTACGTGCAATAATGCTGCATTTATACCTGAGAATGCCGCGCTTCCACAGCGCGTGCCTAAGGGAACGTCTGCCAATCCACCAACTGCATTAAACATAGCCTATAATTCGTATTATTTAAAATTACTTTTCAAATTCCAAAGCTTGTAGAAGGTTCCTGTCACGATACAATTTACAAAAGTGGAGAGGAGGACTCAAGTGCAGTGAAGGGATGATTTATTAACAAAATAAAACAAAACACAAAGCAAACACCCACAAGGGGGAAAACACAATAAATGAAACATAAAACAACACTGAACTAAGAGAAACCAATACTGACTAAGAACATGACGACCATCACAGGGAAACCGGGGTGACAAAAGACAAAGATCCGACAAAGACAGCAAGCAAGAGGAGACTTAAAAAGGGAACAAATCAAGAGGGGAACAACTCAAACACTAATCAGGTAACAAGGGGGAGGGATCAAACAATCACAACAGCACATGGCACAACATAACAAAACACCCATGTGCTAACAAGACAGGACAGACATGTGACATAACCCCCTCCCTACGGAGCGGCTACCAGACGCTCCATCAGGCTAGGGCGGGGCAGGACAGGACAAACCAGGGCGGGACGGGAGGGACAGACCAGGGCGGGACGGGAGGGACAGAGACATCAGGCGACCAGGGCGAAACGGAAAGTCCATAGGGAGGTGAGGGAGAAACACAGAGTTCATTGGGCGGTGAGGGAAAAACACAGAGTCCATCGGGCGGCCTGGGCGGTGAGGGAAAAACACAGAGTCCATCGGGCGGCCTGGGCGGTGAGGGAAACACACAGAGTCCATCGGGTGGCCAGGGCGGTGAAGACCCCTCGGGCGGCCAGGGCGGTGAAGACCCCTCGGGCGGCCAGGGCGGTGAAGACCCCTCGGGCGGCCAGGGCGGTGAAGACCCCTCGGGCGGCCAGGGCGGTGAAGACCCCTCGGGCGGCCAGGGCGGTGAAGACCCCTCGGGCGGCCAGGGCGGTGAAGACCCCTCGGGCGGCCAGGGCGGTGAAGACCCCTCGGGCTCAGGAACAAGCACTGGCTCCGCCTCCGGCCCAGGAACCGACACTGGCTCAGGAACAGACATCAGAACAGAAGCAGACACAAGGACAGACAAAAACACAGACACAAACACAGGGTCCGGAACGGGCGTGGGCTCCGCCTCTGGAACGGGCGTGGGGCTCCACCTCTGGAACGGGCGTGGGCTCCGCCTCTGGAACGGGCGTGGGCTCCGCCTCTGGAACGGGCGTTGGCTCTGGAACCGGAACAGCAGAGACTGGCCTTTCCAAGATCCGAGCCAGACGCTCCAGATAATCTGTCAAAACCTTGGCGGCCACGCCAAAGGGGATCTCTGGCTCTGTCCCAGATTGAACAGACGGAATGTGATCAGTCTCTCGCTGGGGAGACGGGCATTTCCTCCTCCTCCGTCCGTGACGGCGAGAAGTAGGTTCTGAGCTGTCCCTCAATGGCCCAGGATCAAAGGGGCCCCCGGATGGAGCGTGGTGTTGAACCACTTCTCGACCCTCTCGTCCTCCCTTACAACCTCCCGGGTCCCTCGAAAAATGCTCAGGCGAGTCCCCGAAAATCTCTCCTCTCCTGCTCCGTGGCTGGGGAAGAGAATCTCGAAAACCCCCCGCTGTACCCAGGGTTAGGCGGAGTCCTTCTGTCACCATAGGTGGACGAAAATTGGGTTGACCCAAATGTGGCGATGGTGTAATCCGGGCAATCCAAGTAATCGTCGTCCATATAATTGTCATCCAGATTCGCCCAGTCAAACTCCTCGTCCTCCATGCTGCTGAGTCCTCAAGTGGTCGGATCTTTCTGTCACGATACAATTTACAAAAGTGGAGAGGAGGACTCAAGTGCAGTGAAGGGATGATTTATTAACAAAATAAAACAAAATACAAAGCAAACACCCACAAGGGGGAAAACACAATAAATGAAACATAAAACAACACTGAACTAAGAGAACCAATACTGACTAAGAACATGACGACCATCACAGGGAAACCGGGGTGACAAAAGACAAAGATCCGACAAAGACATCAAACAAGAGGAGACTTAAAAAGGGAACAAATCAAGAGGGGACAGGTGGAACAACTCAAACACTAATCAGGTAACAAGGGGGAGGGATCAAACAATCACAACAGCACATGGCACAACATAACAAAACACCCATGTGCTAACAAGACAGGACAGACATGTGACATAACCCCCTCCCTACGGAGCGGCTACCAGACGCTCCATCAGGCTAGGGCGGGGCAGGACAGGACAAACCAGGGCGGGACGGGAGGGACAGACCAGGGCGGGACGGGAGGGACAGAGACATCAGGCGACCAGGGCGAAACGGAAAGTCCATAGGGAGGTGAGGGAGAAACACAGAGTTCATTGGGCGGTGAGGGAAAAACACAGAGTCCATCGGGCGGCCTGGGCGGTGAGGGAAAAACACAGAGTCCATCGGGCGGCCTGGGCGGTGAGGGAAACACACAGAGTCCATCGGGTGGCCAGGGCGGTGAAGACCCCTCGGGCGGCCAGGGCGGTGAAGACCCCTCGGGCGGCCAGGGCGGTGAAGACCCCTCGGGCGGCCAGGGCGGTGAAGACCCCTCGGGCGGCCAGGGCGGTGAAGACCCCTCGGGCGGCCAGGGCGGTGAAGACCCCCTGGGCGGCCAGGGCGGTGAAGACCCCTCGGGCGGCCAGGGCGGTGAAGACCCCTCGGGCTCAGGAACAAGCACTGGCTCCGCCTCCGGCCCAGGAACCGACACTGGCTCAGGAACAGACATCAGAACAGAAGCAGACACAAGGACAGACAAAAACACAGACACAAACACAGGGTCCGGAACGGGCGTGGGCTCCGCCTCTGGAACGGGCGTGGGCTCCGCCTCTGGAACGGGCGTGGGCTCCGCCTCTGGAACGGGCGTGGGCTCCGCCTCTGGAACGGGCGTGGGCTCCGCCTCTGGAACGGGCGTTGGCTCTGGAACCGGAACAGCAGAGACTGGCCTTTCCAAGATCCGAGCCAGACGCTCCAGATAATCTGTCAAAACCTTGGCGGCCACGCCAAAGGGGATCTCTGGCTCTGTCCCAGATTGAACAGACGGAATGTGATCAGTCTCTCGCTGGGGAGACGGGCATTTCCTCCTCCTCCGTCCGTGACGGCGAGAAGTAGGTTCTGAGCTGTCCCTCAATGGCCCAGGATCAAAGGGGCCCCCGGATGGAGCGTGGTGTTGAACCACTTCTCGACCCTCTCGTCCTCCCTTACAACCTCCCCGGGTCCCTCGAAAAATGCTCAGGCGAGTCCCCCGAAAATCTCTCCTCTCCTGCTCCGTGGCTGGGGAAGAGAATCTCGAAAACCCCCCGCTGTACCCAGGGTTAGGCGGAGTCCTTCTGTCACCATAGGTGGACGAAAATTGGGTTGACCCAAATGTGGCGATGGTGTAATCCGGGCAATCCAAGTAATCGTCGTCCATATAATTGTCATCCAGATTCGCCCAGTCAAACTCCTCGTCCTCCATGCTGCTGAGTCCTCAAGTGGTCGGATCTTTCTGTCACGATACAATTTACAAAAGTGGAGAGGAGGACTCAAGTGCAGTGAAGGGATGATTTATTAACAAAATAAAACAAAATACAAAGCAAACACCCACAAGGGGGAAAACACAATAAATGAAACATAAAACAACACTGAACTAAGAGAACCAATACTGACTAAGAACATGACGACCATCACAGGGAAACCGGGGTGACAAAAGACAAAGATCCGACAAAGACATCAAACAAGAGGAGACTTAAAAAGGGAACAAATCAAGAGGGGACAGGTGGAACAACTCAAACACTAATCAGGTAACAAGGGGGGAGGGATCAAACAATCACAACAGCACATGGCACAACATAACAAAACACCCATGTGCTAACAAGACAGGACAGACATGTGACAGTTCCTATTGGCAATGCTGATCTGGTAGCCTTGAGTAATTAACTTATCTAAGAAAATGATTCATAAATCTCATCAGTTGAGCCTATGTTTAAAGTAACACTAAGGATTTTTCCTCTGCGGTCGCCCTACTGGTTGGAAACGAAATTGTCCATTGCCGCTGTCGTAAATAATCTAGCCTACCGTCGCACGCACACTCGCTGTTTATCCCGCACCGGCTTTAGAATGAACGATGTCCACAGACAAGGTAGAGTATGTTACATGATTTCATGAAAGGATGATGTATTGTGACATCAGAAACGAAGAAAAACGAAATAATGACTATTGTAGCGCTTGACGTAAAGCAGTCGAATTGTGTAGTTCTTTTTGTGCAGGGGTTCCTACCCGAAACCCGAAGTTACATAGTGCCAGTAAAAGCGACACAGACCACGTCAGGCGATGGCAGACATTTAACTTATTTTAAGTCGATGTACCATCACAAGGGTCTTGGAAATATATTATGAAGGTTGAAAATTGTTACTTAGTGTTACTTTAATTTCTTCACTGACACAGACGAAAATGAAAAGACTCAGTCAAAGTTCAGCTTTAGGAGGGGAAGAAATACGGCAGGATAAGGAGACTTAGAGAAAAAGAAAGATTAAGATGAGAGAGCAGGTATTGACAAATAATCTAATGCACACTGGCATTTTAAAGCTATTTATAATCCATTTTTGAGCCTTAAAAAGTCTTAAATTGCACATATGTGTCAGGGCTCACAGAGGGAACAGACTGGATGGTAAGTTTATAAGTTTATTCCTGCAGTGGTCTGTGGCCCTTAGTGGCTCGGTTCAGTGTGGCCTAGTGGTCGTTGTTCTATGTGGCTTGTTCTGTGTGGCCTATAGTGGTCTTGTGGGATATCGTTGCCTTGTCCTTTATGTAAAAAAAGGGCCAGTGGTCTTGTGGCCCTTAGCAGCATTGGTTCTATGTGACCTAGTGGCCGTTGTCTGTGTGGCCAAGCGGCTTTGAGGCATCGTTGCCTCACTAAAAAATGGCCACGTGGTCTCGTGGTCCTTGTGACCTTGGTTCCGTGTGGCCTTGCGGCCTTGTCCTGTCTACCTCGTCTTCTGTGCGGCATTAGAGGGCGTTGTGGCTGATTGCCGGCCTTGTCTCTGTGATCTAGCAAGGCTGTGTGACCCAGCGTGGCACTGCTCTGTGCGGCCAATAGGGCCTGGCCCAAGGTGGCCTGCTTCTGTGTGGCCAAGGTTGCATGGCTCTCTGTGGTCTGTCGCGGCCTTCTCTATGTGTTGTCTGTTACGGCCTTGTTCCGTGTAGTCCATAGTGGTCTGGTTCTGTGTATCCCAAGGTGGCCTGGCTCTGTGTGGACACAGGCCTTGTATCAGTGTGGTCCATCGCGGCCTGGTTCTGAGTGGTCCATCACGGCCTTGTCTCTGTCACTTCGGATGAAGCGTAAGCAATGGATAAATGTTCAAATGTAAATGCGGCAGCTGCACTGCTTCTCACAATGATGAAGTGGCCCTCTTTACTATTAAGCATAAGTTCTGCCGGGAAGACTCAATTGCTACGTCACTTATTACCTTCTCATCTATCAATCATGTTCTAATACTTGTGGTATAAAAAATCGGTGTTTACACATGCAAATCACCCACCCATGTATTTACACCCACCACCAAGACGGTTCCTTCCACTCCATCTTCCCCACCACCACCAGGATGGTCCCTTCCTATACCTCACAGGGGGTTAGCTGCGCCTTCGTCTTCAGGCAGGAAATGCAGATTCCGGACCCTCGGATTGCGAGCTATGGATGGGGCCTACGCCAAAGAACTTTATATTGCTTGCTGGGCTGTCAATAAATGTATAATTGTTACAGTATATATTCTCCCGAGTTTTCTGGTAGAACTTAAAACAATCCTCACATAAACCCATAATAAATGTCACATTTACGTGTGCCCTTCCTACCTGTCTAACAGGTAGGAAATATACAGAAATTGAATAAAGTTATCAAACAGTCTGCACTGCATAAATTATAAATTAAATATAGACTAATCCTTCTTAAAACTTCAAAAGTTCTTTAGTCAAGTGCAGTGAGTCATTTTCTCTGTTACTTTTGTTCTTTGATTAACTTTACTGACAAACAGAATTAGTGGCTACTGTCAATTTAAGACCAGCTGCTGCTGACAGAGACGCAGGCGTCTCATACTCTCACAACTCTTTACGTTAATTTAAGACTTTATTTAACTCATTTAAGACTGCTCATATTAGGACATTCAACAAAAGTGACATTTTAGCATAATTGTGTGAAAAATTGTTCATTCAAGGGTGAAATAAATTGATACTGGGGCGTGTGTGTAAACAGGACATAAACAGGACATTCACAGACAGCGTGTTCCCTTTTGTCTTGTCGTGCATAAATGGTTTAAAGCATTTGGACGAAGAAGAGCATGATCATATAATGTAATGCTAGCTAAAGGATGACATAAAAACGGGTGCTGTGTTAATTGCGTTAAATAACTCTCACCATACCAAACTGATTGACACAGCCCTCAACGACACATGGCGCATTATCACGGGATGTGTAAAGACAATGCCAGTCCCGTGCCTCTACGCTCTAGCTGGCATTGCCTCCCCCCACATCAGACGATCTGTCGTCACCCAAGATGAGCGGAGAGCACAGGAGTTTGACAACAGGCACCCCCTGCATGGACATACCTGCATGCCCATCTCTGCAGAAAACCAAAGAAATAGCAAGGACCAACACCTGGAAAGATGAAAGGAACCAGCTAAACACACAAGGCCAGGACTGGATGGAAAGAGGAATCACCCCGACTGAATGTCTCGCCAGCGGGCTCTACCTCCCATGGCTAACCTGGAAGACCCTCAACAGATTACGAGTGGAACAGGGGAGGTGCAAAGCACTTATGAAAACACGGAACCACCAGACAGATGACACATGTAGCTGCGGAGCAGTACAGACAATGTCCCACCTACTGGAGTGTGAAAACGCCCCCCAGTGCAGTCCCCAGGACCTGGCTGAACCGACCCCATCAGCTGTGACCTGCGCTAGATATTGGCAGAACAACATCTGAAATTACAATGGACTCGACGACAATTATATCAAGTGCTGTGAGAAAAGGCTATAAATCTCCACCTCCAACATCCTCACATGCAATATAGCCTACTAGCCGAGACACCTTCTTTATGTGTACAGATGTGATGTAATGAAGCAAAGACATGCTTGAATTTTCCGCGGAAATTACCACTGGAATTAAAAACATTATTACAAGCTTACCGTTTTGAATCGAGCTAAGGCAAGCAGATAGTTTTGAACACTGGCTGGTTATGTTCTTGCTCAAATTTATTTTGGATAATTTCTTTAATTATTTGAGCTGAATTAGAATTAAACTTTATTGAAGCGAAGAATTTTGTACACTCAGTGCCCCTTTTCTACGTGTGTGTGTTTTGTAGCCTATGCATTCACAAGCCCCAGGCCTTCATGTCTTTGAAAAACTGACTCTTAGATACAACATTATTGTTTTTGACTTGTCTTTACTGAAAGTGTTCTTGTTTGTGTAACAATGGCACATCTGTCATATACTATCATTGTATTGCTCTGGGCTTTTGTTAAGAATTTGTCATTTTTTTGGAAGTACTATGTCCTTGAACAAACAAAAAATACATCAAGTTTTAATTAGAAGCATGTCACCAGTTATTATCCAAAGGAGCAATGTCTTTCAAATTAGTCTGGGACTAATTTAGCTCATAATGTTTACATTTCATTTGTACAATTATATCCTGATTTAATTTATGATTTCAAGTCATTGAGAGAAGTGATAAAGAATGATTATAGTTCAAATCAAATACAAATCCATTTCCCCTTTTCACAGTCAGTGGATGTTTTCTACCAAATGCAAAACACACATTTTGAAGAGCTCAGTTTTCTTTGGCCTGTGATTAGTGTTTTTTCCTTAGTAAGTGAATGATATTACAGGACATGAGGCGGCTTTGGTGCCCTCACTAAATAAAACGTCTCAGGTTACGACTGTAACCCAGGTTCCCTGAGAAGGAGAACAAGATGTGGTGTCTGGAGTTGTAACCTGAGACGTTCCCTTTCGAAGTGAAACTTCATCGTGGAGTCTGAAATGATGCTATGGTAACAAATACCCATGCTGAGGGGGTGCCTTCCTCACTAGGCTGTGGTATGCTGATTATGGTGGGCATAAAATAACCTGACTCTACAGATCAATCAGTTAGAGTCAAGGCGTGTAAACTCCCAGGTGCAAAATTGAGAGCCATATACTGCTTAGTGGAGCCACTCTCTAAAGGTGGGCATAGACTATGCGATGTCTGTGTGATTTCAGCAAGGTTACCTACTCACACTGAAGGAGAAGATCGCATGCAATGTAAAGCCAAAGCTCGCGTTTTGTGCTCACACTATATGGTCCGATCATCGAGCTGAACTTGACTGCTCACACTATACGCGTGAAATATGTGCGATAAACCCCTGTGCCGAGTTGCGCAAATAGACCATGGTATCGTGTATCTAGAGATATTGTTAAAACAAGCATCAGCTATCAATATCAAGAGTATTTAGCATTTCCAATGTATTTATTAAATGAGCTTAATTTCTAGCAAGAGACAGTTTTATCTTAAATGCTCTATTGCAACCAAATTCCCGCTCTAACAACCTTCCTCCCCCCCTCACAGAGCAGGTAAAAACCTAAGTGACCCAAGAGCAACATAGCTCTACAGTTAGCTATGTCAGAACAAAAGCCCTTGACAAAAGCCCCCAAAGAGTAACCTATCCAAAGGTACAACTACAACCTTGGATATACCACTACTTCTCAGGGCGAGAAAAAAGCTCTTGCTTCATCAAAATGGATGGAAATTAACAAGGAGCATAGAGGAAAGGCTCTTGCCATTTCAACTTAACCCCTAAGAAAACTGCAGGGGAGTATAAGCTCTACTTATCTACCCTAGAAAGCCATAGGAGAGAGAGCTCAACCCTATCCAAATTGTTTTGGGGACCCATTCAGAGACCTGAAGGCACTAATCGAGCGACTGCTGTCATGAAAAGCTCGAAGGCGAAGCCTAACTTGTTACGTTACATGAAGGAACACGCATTGTTGCTTGTATGTATTGTATGTTTCAGATTCCATTGGGTCCACTGCCTGTCATTCTCCACCGAAGATGACGCCCACTGGTTCACGCCGCCAATCACCTGACGCCGGCCTCTTAAAATACCTAATTTTTAAATCTGAGGGACGTAACAGCATGGTAATATACAGTATATGGCAATGTTAATGTATTTGGTCTTGGCATAATAGATCTGCTATGCTGCTGCTGCAGCTGCTGCAGAGCAAGTACTGAGACTTGCTACTGCCAATACATGCACAGACATTGCTGTGAGCATGTTAGGCATTCTGCTGCTGCTGAACACATAACATACATTAAATAACCAACGCTATCTCACGACCAATTCATACAAATTTGTATGAGTGATTAAAAGGTGGCTAATTCATAATAATTTGTACGACTTCACTCGTACGAATTTGTACGATTTGTCTAAACCCACATGATGGTTAGGTTTAGGGGCGGGGTCAGGGGTAGGTCATTCGTACGAATTCATACGAATTGGGCAACTTGTAAAATATGTATGATTTAGCAAAAAACTTACTAATTCGTACGAGTGAGGTCGTACGCATTGTTTCGAATTAGCCAGCTCGTAAAATTCGTACGAATTGCCGTGCGATCGGGTTGGAAGTAACCCACTAACAAAGCAGGAGACATGCGAAAAGCACAGAGCCCTCCCCTCTCAAACATATTCTCCAGATGATTTACAGCCAATGCAAATAAAGCTGCACAGATGCCAGCCTTTCCCAGCCTCTCTAGATTTGAAGTATAGAGCACAGATGTGCAACAGCTGAAAAGAATACTATTGCTATATGTAACGCCGTTTAGATGTTAAGGGAAGAAGAAGGCGGGAACCGGCGACAAAATGAAAGTAAAAGATGGACGACTGCTGTCACTTATAACAAAACAAACACAAGTCCAGGCCTGTTCTCTCTTGATCTCCACTGTCATTGCTCCTCCTTTTATGCTTCCGCTTCTCCATGAGAGATTCGTGACCGGTGCGTCGCGCAGGTGGCGCTCATCAGTAATCATGCCACCGGCCTCGTGCTGCTCTCTCACGGCCCTCTGCCTCGTCCTGCTCGCCACACTATACATTTGTAAAGCAACTTTTTACCCTGCACGGTTGCACAGGGTAATGGGAGAAATAGACAATACAAATATAGGTTTACTGCTGAATGGGAAAACAAGCTGCTGCATAGACAGATATGCATACATCTGCACAAATGAAAGAACATAGACAGGACGAGATAGACAAGCAAATCTACTGCCCAAGACATATTATTGATTTTTTTTTCTCTTCTTCGAAGAGCCATGGGACCGCATGTTTTAATATCTATGTTCTAATGATACCGCGTGCTACTGTGCCGAATGGCTTAACTGTGGCCCATGACTATGTGTGCTTGGGCTACCATGCCGAATGGCTTAGCTTTAGAAACACACAATATGTGTTCTCAATAACCAAATATTAGGGGTGTCACGATTCTCCAAATCCTCTATTCGATTACATTTTCGATTCTAAGGTCACGGTTCGATTCGATTCTCGATTTTTACATTTATTTTTTTTAAGCACAGTTTGCGATGCCATTTTTAGACTAGACTTTTATGTAATATAATATATGACCTTTGTTCGCAATGTAACACTACATTGTCAAATTTAAAACATTTATTAACAAAATAATGTTACAATAACTTATATCTTCAGTCAATTAGAAACTTAAGCAAAATAACCTGCCATGTAGTTTCTCTTTTGTAACTGCAGTCTTATTCACAGAAGATGACATTCAAGTTCACAACAAAACAAACAAGGTTTAACAGATACATATATGTTTTCCTTGCTTTACCTTGGTCTTAAAGTACAAACATGACTGTGAAAAATATTAGTATTTAATGTAGAATTTAATTAAATGCATTTATGATGAAAATACAACATTTTCGTGTCATGTTCATTTTGACCACGAACTGTGCGCTGTCGCTTTAACTCGGCGCGTGCAGCAAAAATAGACTAGGTGCGGAAATGAACGACACTTGTCTCATTCGTGGAGGTGGAGAATCAAGTTATTGAAGTAAGTTGACATGCTAGATTTATTGTATAAAGATTTATACTGTTCTGAGTCTGCTGTTTTTGTCAATTTAAAGTTTTAATTTAAAAAGTGGAAGAATGGTACACGCACTGACGCACATACAGTAGCAGAGCTTGCAAAGTGTGGCTTTTTTTAAGCGCGAACTTTGAACGCGAATGTGAACGTTGTCAACATAACTCACTGGAAATCAGAAATACTCCCACTGTCCCACACCGGCGACTTCAGTGAAAGAGGAGGTCAGAAGTCCTGTCGATGGGTCTCCTGCATCTGCAGCCATGCTATCTTTTGACTGGCTGTAACTGAGGTAGAGGACTTGCAGCACTTCAACGCTGTTTTTTTCCGCTTAGCAAACCGACTGGACGTGACATGGGGGCGTGGCAGTATCGACGATTCCATTTTTGAATTCGATTATCGAGATTGTGACTTAATTTCGATCGATTTCGATTTTAAATCGAAATTGTGACACCCCTACCAAATATATACATTGCAAGCTGATAAGAACTGATGAAAACTCTTAGATCCCCTCGCCCCCAGACAAAAAAAGCTGATGACGTATTTTGCAGGCATCCTCTTATACTAGCGGGCACTCTGCTTGGGACGTCATGGAGTGCCATCAGCCAACTGATTGGCGTGTTGGGTACACGTGTTCAGGCACCGGTCATGCCATGGGCATTCCCCATAGCGTCAACTTAAGCCACACAACAAAAGGGAACTAAATTGTTAAATAATGAAACAATCGTACTCTCAAGACCAAGGATGTTCCCAAATTAAACTCTAGTCAGCTGGACTTATCAAAAACAACAATAAAATAATTTTATAACACTTCACTTAAAGGCACACTATGTAACAATTGCACCTTAATATAACAGCTTCAAAGTAATTTCAGTGGTAAATAAACTCATAGTAGGACGAATCATCCTGGTAGTAAAGCTTGGGGGGGTCGTCGCTGGAAAAACCGGCTATGTCAGTTTGAGAGGAGCGCCCCCGACAAATCTCACGAGAATCACGACTTGGTTTACGGCAACGACGTCACACACATCAACAACAACGGAAGCACGAATACTTGTGCGCAATTCAGACGTGATACCTATGCGTGATACGCGAAGATGGAAAAAGCAAAGAAAACACGGTCAGAAGAGACTAGGAAAAGGAAAAGAGAATCTGACCACGCGAGGAACCAGACAAGAGTCCCACTCTGTCAGGCTTTTCCATAGATGGGGCTTTCACTCGTTGGCGCGAGCTAAAAAGCAGCACTGGGTTCAACAGTGATGCTGACCTGGCGATCTTGTTGATGAACTAGTAAGTAAATCTCTTATTTGTAAACTTGTTTGCGTTCTATGTTGTATTATGTTGTTCTTGCTTGTAGTATGTCATTTTTTTTACGATGCTGTTCATTCATCCATTGTTGCGATTATCATGAAGACAGTTGTCAATATCTCACAAAATTATCAGGACATATATAAGCCTAGAGGTTGTAAATAGTGTAAACGAGCACAATTTGCAAACTATTATGATAAATTGCAATAATCGTGTCTAATGACATCATAACGGCCAATGTTATGAAATAATGCGACGTACATTTAGCTTTTTGATGTCATCTGGCATTTTGTATTGTTTACATTACAATCAAAAAAAAAAAAAATGAAATTGTACAGTAGGCCTAGACTATAGGCTATTTACTTGTGATTTAGCAGCAATCGTTTAAAACGTTATAAGCCATTAAACGTACAGTACTTTATAAAGTAGTCTAACACTTGACATATAGTTATTATTATCCTATTACCATCATCAGTAGTTGAGTAAACTATGCAGTAGCCTAATATTTGTATAAAATCGTGAAACATTAATTTACCTGGTCTACTGTATATCTTCGGAGTCTATCTGTGTCTGTTGCATGGCCAACGCTTCTATCCGGTTGTTAAGTCGTGACGTAAGCGCTCTCCGATAATACTGTTTCCGGGTCCAAAGGCCGGGTCCTCTCTACCTACCTACCGCTTTCGCCGGAGTTTTAACGTGTTCCCGTTTGTTTAAATAGATCGGAGTTAAAAAAAAACAAGTGACATTTAACTGTCATCTACCGCTTTCCCTGTGACGAGAAAGATAAGAGAAAATGGCGGCAGTTGATTAGGTAAGTTACAAATCTTAAACGAATGAAGAAACTTTGGCGCCAGTGGGTGCTATCCCTTAATCCCTAGTAACACCCCACATGGCACTGAAGTGAAAAAAGCCCTTTAAGAAAAGGTTTTATGTAGTCTAGGATCTGAAAGACAAGCGGAGCGCTTGGGCCCGGAAGAGGCTAAACGTCACGCGTGACGTCAGACTTAACAACCGAATAGCATGTTCTATAGCCGCGGGTAAACGGCTATTTACGACAGTGCAAGTATTCCACTGCGACTCTAGGGGTCGCTGTTTGACAAAAACACAAATGCTCCATAGTGTGCCTTTAACATGCAGTTTAATTTAAAAGTTAGTGTGAGTGGTAAACTGCACTGAAACACACACTCTCTTTTTCTGTCACTGGATTGCTAACTCTGTGGTCTGCCACATTGTCTGGAGTCATTTCTGTTTGAGGTTTAGAAGCAGTGATGTGGTGTGTGACTGTGTGTGTGTATGATGTGGTTATAGAACATACTCTTTAAAGCAAACTGCATCAAAACCAATGATAAACAGAATATGTGCCGCCTTTATGGCTCATATCACCCCAAGATGCTGAAAACAGCGTACATGGCATTTGTTAGCGCAAGTGTGTATGGATGGATGGATGGATGTGTGTGTGTGTGTGTGTGTGTGTGTGTGTGTGTGTGTGTGTGTGTGTGTGTGTGTGTGTGTGTGTGTGTGTGTGTGTGTGTGTGTGTGTGTGTGTGTGTGTGTGTGTGTTTGCGTCTGTCTGTCTGTCTGTCTGTCTGTATTTGAAGTTGAAAGACTTAATAACAGTTCACTGCTGGCTCTTCAAAGTTGGAATACCAAATATGTGTGTACGCTGAGTACGCTGAGTTTTGTCATGGTTTCACAATCATCCATATATATTCATACATCATTGAACACATGGTCTGTGATCGCAATGGGTGTTCCCTGACAGAATGTGTAATGGTATGTGTGCTCACATGTGCAGATTGACTATGTGCTTCTGATGACTAAGGGAGTTTGTGTGTGTGTGTGTGTGTGTGTGTGTGTGTGTGTGTGTGTGTGTGTGTGTGTGTGTGTGTGTGTGTGTGTGTGTGTGTGTGTGTGTGTGTGTGTGTGTGTGTGTGTGTTTATGAAAGAGAGATGAAAACAAAAGGCAAACAACGTTATCGGATTTCAGGAAAAAGCACCTGATTCCTATTCTCCACACATTCCTGCCTTTTGGTTTAGTCTCTGGCAAATCCCTCTCTTCTCCACCTTTGCCTCTCTCTCTCTCTCTCTCTCTCTCTCTCTCTCTCTCTCTCTCTCTCTCTCTCTCTCTCTCTCTCTCTCTCTCTCTCTCTCTCTCACTCACTTTCGGGAGTGGCAGTAATTGATTCAGCTTTGTGATGAAGGGGTTGAGAAAGAAAGAGAGAGAGAGCCCCTCTACTTTTCCTTTGATTTTTAATTCCCCTTTTCTCTTCTCCTCTTTGATTATCGTTTTTATTCTTTGCGCGTTGCTTTCAGTGACAGTCTGAATTGATATTCAAAGCAGATTAAAGGTTTCTTTGCACATGTTAGTTTATAGTTTCTATGATTGGTATACATGTGGGTATACATGCACGTTTTTCATGCTCCTCTACAGTATAATATTATTACATTTGATACAATGATAAAAATCTAAATAAAAGTCACAAAAACAACTAAGGAGAGAGTAAACAACAGTGCAACTAAATATAAAAAAACGTCTAGTTCAGAAAGACAAGCTGATATGCAGTAAGATGCAAACAAACCCAAAACTGATGCATATTACAGTGGTAAATAGAACTGAAATACATACAAATTTATATATCTATTTCCCTAAAAAGTATTTCGACACTTAATACACACTTAAAATGTAATTTAACTGCACAGTAGGGCTGGACCAGAATATTAGAATATTCGTTCGGTGGGTTGGTATTCGATTTGAAAATGTGACATTCGAATATTCGTTTTTTTTTTTTTTTTTTGCAAACCTGGCATCCCCCTCGAAACGGTGCTCATTCGCGCTTGTATACGTTTTACACTATGAAATCTGGTGAAATACAACACTTTACATATAAATTCATTATAGCTACTTAATAAATAGATATTTGCTTCTTCTTGGACTACTAAAAGTGTTCCTGCAACGGGAGTATTCTCTGGCTATAGCGCAGGGAGTTTGTATGGACTTTGACATTGTGGAAAATAGAATGATAGAAACAAAATATATTAAAATGTATGTAGTATTAAAATGTATAAATGTATGTATTAGTATGTTTTATATCACCAGTGCAGTGTCCATTCTCGGAGCATATAAGATAGCATATCGAAGTCCATTCTCTGCTCGCGTGAGGCGCTCCGCTTCTTTATTTACATCTACCCTACTTTGTCAGTAATTTGTTAGTGAGACTATTAGACTAGCCTACCTTATTAGAAGTATTGCTTAAGTTACAGACCTGTGTGTGTATCAGTGCAGAGCAGTGTCCGTTCTCGGAGCATAAGCTCTGCTCGCGTGAGGCACGCCGCTTCCGGCTGGCGCTGTTCTGTAGTTTATTAAAAGTTTATTAATTCTGAACGTGTCGCGTCTCGCCTGTCTATCTATATTGCACCAAATACACTGCACTCCCTTGTGAAGACGTTTGGATGAACGGTTCTCGAAATAATAATCATGTCCTGATTATGATCATACGCATTTTACAAGCGCTTCAAGAGGTACACACGCACACTTGCACACACACGCACATTTGCACACACGACACACGCAAGGTCTCTCCCTCTCTTTGTCGTGCGTGCGCTACACTGTTTGGAGCTCGCGAGCAGCTAGATTCCGGGAGATTTTAACTAATTTGCGGGCATCAGGGAGCTGCTATCAATATGCGGGAGACTTGGGATGTCTGAGACCGAGACGTACGGTAGCCTATAGAGATTCCGAAGCTTCGAATATTCGATGTTCATTCCTATCGAAGCTTCGAAGCCCAAAAAATGGTATTCGGATCAGTAGCCTACTGCACAGATAACAAAATATCACTACATTTGGCAGGAACTTTGATCAAAGTCAAATTACATTGCATTCAATGTACACATTTATATTTGATCAGTTCTTGCTTTCCCTGGGAATCAAACCCATTACCTTGGTGTTACTAGCACATCTACTTTTTGAGCTTGAAATATTTAAATGATTAACAACATCTGAAACAAGATGATGACAGACCTTTTCAAAGAATTAACTAGAGTTTTATTAATTGGCTACTACAGGGGGTCCTTAGACCATGGAACAAAAATGTGAAGTAAAAGAAAGAAAGCAATGTGTTAAAAAGAACAAATAAATAAAATGATGGCGAGTAAATGACAATTCAAACAGTGTGTTTCTCTATGCCTGCATTTTATAATGCCTGGTGATAAACAAACGCTTTATTACCTTTTTTAGAAATAGAGCCTGTCGCGAACTGGTCTCGTTTCCATAGACTTGAGGTATGAATGGTGACGTACCGCTATATGTGTTGTTTACCTCCCTATAACCAGTATGAAAAAAAAAACATTGCACGTGGTTGTGTAGGCAGTGTGGCACTTCTGTTTTGCTGTTCATTAGTTAGCTTGCATAAACTGCCAGTACACCCATCTTTCCTTTTCGGAGATAAACTAAAACTAAATCTGTTGCTTTCCTTGATCTCTTGCACGTTGTCTTTCGCGTATGCATAGTTTTATATATTTAGGTGTAAAGAGCAATATAGTGCAACGTTATTACATTGCTCAACAAGACAGCGCCAGCTACGTTCGAGACCAGCAAGTTTTTAGGGCCGGATTTGAACCGTTTTTTCCGGCCCGGAACCCTTTTGTCTGCAGTGGAAAAGTGCAGATTAAATGGTTCAGCCCGAAGCGTGAGATCACAGATGGCCTCTACTTGCGAGGTCATAAGTGTCCAGCTCTTGGTGAGCCTTATTATCCCTAATCTGCACACTGAGGTGGCAGTCTCGTGGAGACACTCATATTCTGCTTGGGTGGCGATTACTGCCTCAAGTTATTCGGATGTTATTCGGCCGGGTATGGGATGATGCCTCAGGTTGAAAGGAATTTAGCGAGCTGGGAGGAAGCCGCAATCAGATCTGAGGACTGCTATTGTTTTTTGATTAACAAATAGGTGTAATTTCTTTTTGTTGCCACTTTTTGGCTGGAATGATGGTCCAAACGTGGTTTGACCTTAATGGGTTAATTTTTTTGTCCCAGTTGTATAGGTTCTACAACAAGACAAACTGCTAGTAGGTATAATGGATTTTGGTAGGTATCAGTCTCCAGAACTGGATGTTAAGTAAGGTCATGCTCTTTCTTATTGCTCCAGCTTAGTACAACTGGCTGAGTTGCTACAGCAACTTCATATTCGGAATTATACCCTGGATGAGCTGTTGGATTCTGGCACTTCTATCCTCCTTCTGCTCTAAGGATCTGCACCATCCTGGAGTCGGGCTCGGACAAATTCATGGGTCCCTAACGCTCTGATACTAGTCGCTGGGATGGTGTCACAGGGTAGATACCACTTGCCTGCTGATGCTCGAGGCTGAGGCTTTTGAGGTGCCTAGATCTCAAAAGCAGGTGACCTTAAAAAAAGGGCAGGAATTGGTCAGCATGGCGTAGTTGGTATTGACGCCCCCATAGCGTCAATTGACACAGCATGGAGTTCCCTTGAAAGGGAACATCTAGGTTACGTATGTAACCCTGGATCCCTTAGAGGGAACGAGACACTGCATCACATTGTCATGTTTCGGGCATGCCTGCGCTGCGCATCTTCCTTTAGACAATACTAACCTAATGACATATTTACAGGTGCCTCCTTATACTTTTAGGCGCACCTTGTGACATCATCGCACTGCATCTGCCAATGGCTAGTTTCAAATTTGCCTCAGACACCGGGAACCGCGGGTGTTCCCATAGCATCATTTGACGCAGCGTCTCGTTCCCTCTCAGAGAACCGGAGTTACATGTATGTATACAGTATGTGACCTAGAAGTTCTTCAATGTGGCAGATAATGTGGTCCAAAAGGTTTACTTCACATTACCCCAAATTAGCAAAACATTCCTATACCTGAACTTACAAGACTGTGCCTGCACTGTGTGTATTATTACAGTAGCACAGATGTATACATAATTTATTTTAGGCTAATTTTGGAACTCACTTATCTCTCTTATCTGATTAAATGTCTGTTAATGGAGGTTGTTCATGAACCCTAAACCCGATGGTGTATCTTAAGCTTACTTTAAATAGACGATGATGCACACCAGACGAGAAGCAGCATCTTTGTTTCACCGCATCCACACCAGACGTGAGTAAAGCAACTGCGAAGCGAAGTGTCTGGTGTGATATGTTACTTTATGTCTGTGCATATTCACTGTATATGGTGTACATTCGGTTAATATAGATTAACAGATTCTATATATTTTTGTCTGAAAACTGTGGTTTGAGTTTCTACACAGCACTTTAAAAGTCCACATGGCAGTCCAGAGCCCTCTTATATGCCCTCTCTGTTTCTGTCAATATTTTCTTCTGTCCCAGCTTAATATGCAGTGGAGATATTATGAATGATTTTTTTTTTTTGTGGTATGTTGTGATTTTCTGACACCCGTAAGATGTAATAATTGTTTGTATTCTGATTCAGTCTTTACATGCTCTGTTGACATTTCCAGTCTGGTGTGGGCATGTGTGTGTGTGCATTGTGAAGACACTGATGGTTTGTGATTTTTCTGTCAAGTAGAATTTACCAGGTCACACGTCTGTCTGTTAATGTGTGAAAACCAGTAAGACGTTGACAATTACAAACCAAACACACACACACACACATACACGCACACGCAGCACGCACGCACGCACCACGCACGCACGCACCACCACACACACACACACACACACACACACACACACACACCACACCCCAACACACACACACACACACACACACACACACACACACACACACACACACACAGAGAGAGAGTGAGCGCTAATTATTGATGTCATTAACAGCTGGTTGGAATCCTTAAACTCAAAACAAACAACCTAGGGGTGGGAATGCTTGCCAGTGGTTACCATAGCACAAAGTGATATTTCTTTTTTTATTCCTCTAGCATTGTTGCCTTCTTTATTTTTATTTCCCCCTCTTTTTAGTAAACACCTGCCACAAAAATTAAAGATTTGGAATGACAGAAGAACTTTGAAGATGTATGTATATGTATTGTAGCAAAGCAGAAGTGATGCACAAAGACGGGATGTGTCTTGAGGTGAACAGAAATGTGTGGAACACCTTTAGGCTCTGTCATTTATAGCAAAGGACTGTGTGACCAGCAGCTTCCACATGAGGAACTGGAGCTGTATGTCAGTATGTGTTGAGGTTTATGTCTGTGTTCATATGCTGCACAAGTCAAGTTAGGTCATGTCAAGATTTATTGTCATTCTTTTCATCACAAACTAAGTGTACAAAAATGTGAACCCACAAGCAAGACTATACACGGGAAATGGCTTACAATATACAATGGCTTTCCCTTTCCATCCTAGTAAACACAAACAGGGGTTACATTGGTATTTTGGAGTTAGGGTAATAAGACATTACCACCTGTTCTCTTGTGCATATAACTTTTAATAATTTGCTAGATGTCATGTCTATTAAACATGTTCTTATGAGTAGGCATTCATATGTAAAGAGTTTATAGCACATTCATTATTTGTATGTTTGCATAGACACTGAACCACCCATTTTTAACATACTGACAATATATAAAAAGTGATATGAATATGGACAACTTTCATAACAAATGTATACAAAACAAAAACATGTTTAAGGAATAATTTGAGGTTCATAGAATTTCATGAAATTGACATGCTGAATTTATTCAGTTACATTTTCAAATAAATTAACATATTCAAACAAATTGAATAAATATATTTAAGACCACCATATATATAATTTTTTTTTTCAAATAGAGGTGCCCAGAATGCCTTTGCAGTTTGTTCTGGCCCAGTTTAACATCTGGATGCACAGAAAACTAATAGTAAAGGTATGAATTGTACAAAATATATTATAGATATAGATACTCCAGGGTGCAAAAACCGGACATGAAAAGACTGAAATGATAGAATAAGGTGATTGAGAGATAAGTACTTCCATAAGTTCTGATCGAGCCCAGAGAAAAAGTAGTACAAGAAGATAAAAACTTAAGGCTTATTTGTTCAGTTGATATCAACTGTCATAAAACTTAAAGGGTACCTATTATGGCATTTAAAATGTTCCTAATAATGTTCTGGGAGTCCCCAACAACAGTTTTACATGCATGCAATGACAAAAAACACTTTTGTTGTCTTATAATATGCATTTATTTTTACCTGATTTGCTCACCGACTCCCTAATGATTCGTTTGACGACTCATTTGTCCAAACCCCTCCTTTGCGTGACGCTAATCGGCGGTGATTGGTCAGATGACGCAGTCAGTTATATTTTGCGTTAGCCCAAAGCTTAAACATATTGATAAAGCACTGCAGTACTACGCTTCACATAATTTCACATATTTCAAAAAACAAAAAAAATGACATTGGAGACCTAGAAGCTGCTGAGCGTAACTCTCACTCTCTCACGCACGCACGCACGCGCGCGCTCACACACACACACACACACACCACACACACACACACACACACACACACACACACACACACACACACACAACACACACACACACACACACACACACACACACACACACACCACACACACACACACACACACACACACACACACACACATAAAAGCAACAATTAATTAATAGTACTTACAGGTTGTGATTCGGAGGAGGAACTGATCCAAATAAACTTGGTATTGAACGTTCCTTCAGTATCAGGCGACTCGCGAATCAATAAACACTTGAAAGTGTTTGTGTTTGTGAAGCGATCGTCATTAAAATAACGCGAACACAGCTCAAGGTGGCTATACTTGTGTGGATAGTTGTAAATATAAACTCTAGCCACTGAGTCTCACATGCTTGTCCAGGGCCGGAGTGGGACTCATTTTCAGCCCTGGAGTTTCATGCCTTAGACCGGCCCACTTTAGTTCTCGACTGACTTATTAAAAAATGTAATTAAAACCTCAGTAATAAGTCTGCAATAGTGCACTGTTCTGTCAGCCTTGTAATTCATTGTATTTTTCAAAAATATCATTTTCTATTCAGTGCAATAGCCGTACACAGGGTTTATAAATACAGAGGTCCAACAAGTGATCTTGCTAGGGGTTCAAGGCATATATTTTTCCACTGTCATTGTCAAAGAACTTAGGCTATGTATATCTGTGTTAAATAGAATCCATTGCAATTAAATTTTCTCATTGTGGCACAGTATGCAATAGGCTATTGCTTTACCTGCTCTCCTCTCTCATCTCCATCTCCTTCTCCATCTCTTTATCTGGTAATACTTTACAATAAGGTTAATTTATTAAACTTAGTTAATTTATTAACTAACATGAACTAACCATGAGCAAACATTTGTGACTGTTTTGTTCATAATCTAATCACAGTGCATTAACTAATGTTAACAAGATTTTAATAAAAATTAATAAATGTTGAAATTAATATTAACAAAGATTAACAAATGCTGAAGAAGTATTGTTCATCTCTTAGTTAATGTTAACTAATGTAGTAAACTAATGAACCTTATTGTAAAGTGTTACCTTTATCTTTACCTGTACATTTTCCCTTCCCGAAGCTGAACTTTGATTGATACAGTTTTTGCAAACTGATTAAAACTTTAAACTTGTCGTTTAAAACTTCTATCGAAAACAGCTGTTAGTTTAGCCACTTGCATCTTATCTCGTGAAGCGTTGCGTTGGGATCCGCGCGCGGCTCCGCTTCTGTGAACATAAATCCTGCTTTGATCGGTCATCTCAAACATTTTGCCATTGCCGACGAGCGTGTTTGAGTGCTGATGATGAGGTCGGTTATCGTCGCGATATGGTGGGTGGGCCCTGCAGGCGCTACTATATATTCATGTTTTGTATCTCTTATTTCTGTTCACACATCTAACAACTGACTTTTCTTTTTTTTTGTGGGGCTGCGAGAAAATAATCATAAAAAATAGTGGGGCTGCGCTGTGACTGGAAAGCATTCAACCCAGTGCCATGACAACACGGACCGCCCTCTGGCCAATAAAACAGACCGGCCCACCGGGAATTCTCCCGGTGCTCCCGATTAGCCAATCCGGGCCTTGCTTGTCCCTGGGCAGTGAAAAAAAAAGTTTGCTTTTGATTCGCACTTCAGAACAGAGTCTCGTCGACATGTTGTTGTTGTCAGGTTTCTCTGTCTGCTCGGCGCGCGCACTGAGTGGGCGTGTCGAATTCAAATAACTTGTACAAGTGACGTACGAAAGTTAGAGAAAATGCATCGTTCGTCTATCGATTCATATCAGCGACTCAGAGTCGACTCTTACTTTTGAGAGACAATAACTTTGTATACGGTGAACTTTCATATTTAAAACTTTGCAGGATGTTTTTGTTCACTTAGATCTATGTTACACACTACATGAAAGGTAATTTTCAAAATTCCATGATAGGTACCCTTTAACACTGTCAATTTCAATGAAATCTGACATCATCCATTATGTCAACTGTGTGAACAGGCTTCTCTGATCTAGTTGTACAGATCTGACCTGGTCTTATAGCGATGCGCTTAGAGCTACTATTGCCATACAAAATGAATCAGGGCGTAAATAATGTATGTTAAGGTGAGCGTGAATGTGTGTTAGTGAAACATGGATTTATGTCCCAAATGTGTGTGAATTCTGTTTGGCCTACAGGTGGTCAAAGATCATCATCTGGTGCATGTTATTCAATGTCCACTGGTTAGAGATGATGTGAATGTGGTATCTTTAATGTTGGCAACATAATAATATTTTCATTTGCCAGACACTATATCTAGATCGGCTTTCCTCCCATGAAACAGTTGTTTGTTTGTTTTTTAATTTGTTTATTTGCAGCACATTATAATTTATGTGTTTTGGGCACGAACAAGAATGTACTCAAATCTAGAGCCGTATTTAAGCAAATACTTAAGAAGCTATGTTTATTTCTCCAATGCTCAGAGACATAGAAAAATGCTCACACATCTGGTCCTAAGGAAAGCGGCCAGGGTCTGTGTTTGTGTATGTTTGACATTGGTTACTCTTCCATCGACACTGTTTTGTCTTAACTTTGATTGTCTTTCTCTGCCAATTCTGACATGTATTTCTCTCATTTCACAATGTTTTCTCAGAGTTTCTGGGTGTCACCTTGCTCCAGGGCTGTAGAGGTTAGCGATGGAGTGCTAGCCCAGATCAAAGCCTCCTGGCTGGGTCAGTGCTCTCCCTGTCCCCTCTGAAGGAGCTGGTGCTGACTTCAGGCTACTGATGTCTGCCGCAATCGGCACTGTCAACAACAATCAGGGACAGAGTGATGAACACACACACACACACACACCACACACACGCACGCACGCACGCACGCACGCACGCACACACGCACGCACGCACGCACGCACGCACGCATTTTATACCTCTCACAGATGTCATGGATTTTATACTGAAAATTATGTTTACTATGCCCTATAAACAACCCTCAGAGAAAGCTTTTGAAAATGATTAGATTTGGCATGATTTCCCAGATTTATTAGCCTCACAATTGCAGGTCCACTTTAGAAGTCTGTTGTCAACATTATCCCCTTTATTTGTTGAGGACCATTTGTGAATTTTTTTGTTTGTTGTTGTTTTTTTTGAAAAAGCAGAGTCAAACCTGTATATACCGCGGCCACGTGTGGCATAATGGGCCACCCAAGTAGTCTCTGAACTTCAATTAGTTCGTGGATTCGCGCAGGTACAGTGTCATAATAACCGTTGCCAGTGCGTCGTCGCACTGAAGCGTTTTTTTCCCCATCACGTTCTCATTCATAAAAAACTCCTGTGCTGTCGTCATGACAGCTGTTAGCTCAAAAGTGTGCAGATTTGGAGAAATATTTATATATTCTCAGTTTACATCAGATTTCTATTAACAGGAATAATATTTTATTGAATTGAACAGAATGGTATACTATATGAAGCCATACTATAGTATGATGTGACGTGAGATAGAAATTTAAGTCATTAAATTCAAGTTCACGAAAACATTTCCCTCCGCTGCGGCTGTCAGTCATTCTCCATTCAGCATCAAACAGCGCCTTGCGTTCGGTTACAACACAGTCAACGATGAAACTCTCTCCAATATGATTCAATGTTAATATTATTATACTTGATCTGTAGATAAAGCTCTATGGTTTCGCATAAAATGACTTGCTGGACTGTATTGCTGTGTGTTCCTTTCTATCGTGTGTCTGTTAGATCAGAACACTGGAGCACTATAATTGTTCTTCACGCGCGCAGTAACTGAAATTTAAAACTGTTAAAAGAAAAGGCTCAATAAACTATTGCATAGATAGATACTGTATAATACACTACGCATCAATATGTCTTTCCTTCGTGCTTTTAACTTTTCAATGCGGACTCGAAGAGCTGAGCGCTGTGACTCTGTGTTGTTTCAAGCGCATCATTCTGCGCTCGGGATGCGCATACGCGCTTTGTGCCGCACTGTATTGGGTCCTTTCATAATCATATAATACTTTTGCGCAATGAAAGATTCTTAATAGCCCTTTTTGTTCTGTCCTATCACTCATATGTTGCTGCCTCATTAAACAGCTGTGCTATACATTTTTAAAAAAATGTCTTAATTTTATAGTAGCCTAGACTATATATAAAATAATTGATCTTTCTGATTTCTATCTTGTATTTCATTAATGTATTTTAGAACAATACAAAGAGCAAAGTGTAACGTTTTACCAGATTTAGTACTACACTTATTGTCTCTTATTTGTTCCCCAGTAAATAATGTTTTTTTTTCACTAAATGTTCAGATTTGATAAAATTATTGTACACTTGTGATTTTTCTAGACTAAATTTTACTGCTGAGTTATCCACTAATCTAGTTTATAATATAATTTTTGTCATAGGTTATGATCATATTTTTTTGATTTGTTGTTTTTCTTTATAATGAAGTTGTCTGTATTAGATTGTGTTTAACACACAAAAGAGTGATTATCAGTTCAACACAGTTATAGAATTTCTATTTGATTTTTTTTTTTTTTAACTGCGCTGGTATGCAAAAAAATGCATCTAAAAATGCATCAGATTGATGCTTTAAAATATGGAATATATAAAATTTTCTTACGGGGGAGCATGCCCCCCGGACCCCCCTAGAGGGGTAATATCCTTCTCACCTTTTTCACCCCTGAACCGTTTTCATGCCTGATTATACATAAAATATTATATTTTCTGTCTGATTTTTTTTATCTGAAGCCAGATCATTTCACAGAAGGTAAAATATTTTTTTATTTTTTTTTAAAGTCATAATCAATGTCTTATTCAAAATTAGGATGTTATGGTATGAATGTGAATGGGAAAACCATCCAATTGTACTCAATGGCCTTTGTGCCCTGTCATATGGCCGTGGTGCCCCTAAAAAAAAAAAGAAAAGGTGGAGGCCAAATGGCCTTGCCCCTAAAATTACATAATTCCCACCCTGGTGTATAGTATATATTAATTGCATGGCATTTTTTATATTGATTAATTGTTTTTCTCTTCTTCTTTGTTGATTTGAAGCTGATGTATTTGCGATAACATAGTTTGTGATCAGATGGCTGTAGTAGATTATTTTGGGTCATTCTCTATTTCTTTTCCACTCACATTCTGATAACAATCTTTGTCCTTTGGAGAGGTCGGACGGTGAGCTGTGTATCTATTTAACATTCCTGTGGGAAGGGAAACTGCAAAACAAATTCCGGAGGTTTTAGCCTCAAATATCTGATGAGATGGACAGCACATTGAAACGAAAACAGACTGATTTCCTTTCTCCTTTTCTCTCTGTTAAAGATGCAAACATTACTTTGACACTTTAGTCTCATTTTCCAGGAACTACAAATACCTTGAGTGGGTGTGTGACCATACAAAAATACTTCTTGTTTAATGTCAAATAACTAGAGTATGTTGTAGTCTTTAGATGTTTGTGGGGCTATTTCGGGTTTCAGAAAACTGAACAAACTGAACACAAACTGTGTGTGTGTGTGTGTGTGTGTGTGTGTGTGTGTGTGTGTGTGTGTGTGTGTGTGTGTGTGTGTGTGTGTGTGTGTGTGTGTGTGTGTGTGTGTGTGTGTGTGTGTGTGTGTCCCGATTTTCAAAGAATTCGAAATTTTAAAGAATGTACTGATTTTTTTCTTCCTCATGCAATTACTTTGTAGCTTTCAATCTTAAAAAGCACCATGTGAGTCTGTGTTCAGTATTCCAAGTGGTCTGAAGCCATACGAGGAGGAACAAACTAAATTCCCCCCCCTGAAAATCTTGACAGCTGCTGTGTTTATCATTCCTTATTCATGAACAAGTTGTTGAATCATTCAATGAAACGTTTGATGGTTCACACAGAACCGTTCCGAATAATTCATTCTCGAATTGTGCGGATCCAGTTCAAGTTCAATTCACTAACTCAGTTCAAATCAATTCACTGGCACTGCTGTTAAAGCAGTTATAGAATCTCACTGGAGAAAAATGATGTCAATTTGATAGTTCCTCAAACAAATCTATCTTATGAATTTTAATTATACTTTTATCGTAATTTTAGATCCTTTTTTAAGATAGAAAGCTCCAGTCACTATTCATTAGCATTTAATGGAGTAATAGGCTCACAACATTCTTTAAAAATTCTCCTTTTGTCGTAACACAAGAAAAAAGATAACACAAGTTTACATGATGAGTAGATGACAGAATTTTCATGTTTTTGGTTATCCCTTTAAATTGGGTCACTATTGTACTCTTACATTCCACGATACACAATCAAAGCCCTCAGTAACTTGCTGTCATAGTTTTCTTTCTCCAATAAAGTAACTTTCACTGTTCCCAAATCAATAAGTGTCAGCAGTTTTTGACTAAACTGTCTCCTGGTGTTTGTGTGCCATTTCAGAGAAATCTCCCTATATGACCCTGTTGACAATGTCAGCAAGTTTTTATTTATATTTCACTTTGAGTTTACAACAATTCTTCAGTAAAGTTGTAATTTTGTTCTTTCACGGTGAAATTATTATAATGTAACTCTGGAATTTGTCATGAGAAACATTATGCATGGTTTTCATAATTCAATTTGCTTTTTTTTTTGTCAGTGTAAAATATGTAGGGGGTTTTTTTGTACGGGTTTGTGGAATGGGTGGACCTCGTTAGAAATACTTAATAAAGCCTGCAGTCTTAGTATCACACTGTGAAGCTCATTAAAATCAGAAACTAAATCCAGCTGCCCTGCTATACATGTACACACACACACACACACACACACACACACACACACACACACACACACACACACACACACACACACACACACACACACCACACACACACACACACACACACACACACACACACCACACCACACACACACACACACACACACACACACACTGTAGCTCTCCGCTGTTAAATTGTTCACAGTTACAATCATTACCACCTAAGAGTAACAACATGTAATTTTTGGAGACTGTGATTTAAGATTCACACACAGACCTGAGCCACATAATTCAGTTTCAATGTAGGTTACATTGTTTCTATACCCATCGATATGTCTCTCCTAATATTCATTCATAAATGGTCCCCATCCCCCATCCCCCTGCTTCCTCTTCTTGTTTCCTTTCCTCTTTCTCTTCCACTCAGGCATGCTAAATGCATTGTCTTTGTAGCGATTCATTGAGGAACATTACTGATCTCCATGCAAACAAACCTGCTCCACTAATCAGTACTCTAAAAAGAAGGGCCATGTTTGTGAATGAGCAGTAGATTTCTGTCAGACAACTACCAATAGTGACATGGTATAGCAATGTGTGCAACAAGTGTGCATGTCCTCAGATTTATAAAACTAACTGCCTTCTTGAACAATTCAATGCCTTACTTTTCCCTGTAGCAATTTTGTCATCCTAACTATTAAAGGGGGGGTGAAACACTCAGTTTCACTCAATCTCATGTTAATCTTGAGTACCTATAGAGTAGTATTGCATCCTTCATATCTCCAAAAAGTCTTAAGTTTTATTATATTTATAAAAGAAAGATAGGCTGTACCGAGTCTTTCCGGAAAAACCCGAGCGGGTGGAGGCGTGCCGTGTGGGCGGGAGCGCGCGAAGCTTTTGCGTGTGTTGTAAACAGACAGACTCGTGGTTTATGAGGACATGATTTATTTTTACAACAAACAAACTGACACCTACAGTGGCCAGCTAAACAAATGTATTTAAACACACAAAACACACACACACACACACACACACAAACACACACACACCATACATCGCATGCTCCATAGATACATTAACTGTACGTGATCATGTTGTTTACTTGCGGTGCTTACACGCCGATAGTTAACAACACACAGACATTTGAAGCAGTTTTACTCACCGCCTGCGGTTCCAATGCACGACCGTGAACCTTTATCGTTGGGACTGCTCCATCTTTAAGTATTAGGCGATATCCGGCGTCGAACTGGGCCTATAACTAAAACCGTCGAAATGAAGGGAACAAACAAGAACACTTGCACAACTCAGTTGCTGCTCTGGAAAAACAAAATCCATCCACAGGTCCCTTAACGCTGGGTTCTTTGGAAATTTGTGCAGTGTTGTCTTGCCCTGGCAACCAAAAACACACTTTTTTTGTGCCATTTTTTTATTGCAGCGCAGTATCTTTTATCTGACGCTCTCGCACGCACGTAACACACGCCCGTATTCGAAAAAAACTTTCCGAAACTTGTGACAAACCGGAAGGAGTATTTTTGGAACAGAAATACTCCATCAAACTTACAACTTCATTTTTGAAACTTTGTCCATGTTTAGCATGGGAATCTAACTTAAACAGTGTAAAAAAACTCACTATGCATGAAACAGCATTTCACCCCCCCTTTAAAAGCAATATTCCGGGTTCCGTAGAAGTTAAGCTGAATTTATAGCAGAGCCTGTTAACTGTTCCTTTCTGTTAAAAAAGGCAAAGGTTTTTGTTACAGTGAAGCACTTACTGTAGTAAATGTGGCCGTTTAATAAATAAAGAAATAAAATAAAAAATTAAAATAGTCCTTAAAATTATATTGACTTATATTATTATTTTGCTTCTGGGTCAGTTTTCATGCTTTGTTAAGACATTTTGTGACACTAAATTATGTAGGCCTAGTTGCAGTTTCTCACATTGCAGGATTCTTATTCATCCTGCAACTGAATTAAAAAATGACAATAGACAAAAAACACTTGTGAGCTTGGAAATCTTTAATTGTTATCTTACTCTCATTTTCTCTCTGTAGTTCTCCCTCTCTCCTAACCTCTTTTGATAGCTTATAAAATGCTTTTGAAATGTCACTCCAATCAAGGTTTGGCTTGGTGAGTCAGACTCCAATCGAGTTATTAATTTATCTTCCCCTGTAGTTATAAACTTCAAATCACAACAACATAAATGCTCTCAAATGTCAGCAAATAAACCATTAAAACATCTGTCAGGAGAAGCACGTCTGAGAGTATTCTTGTGTGTGGAATTATCACTCATCATTTTTATTTCCTGTGGTATATTAATATCAGATGGTCGATGGTGACTTTTACTTCAGAATTTGATCCAGTTGGGGAATACAGGTCGATGATTTTCATATTTAGCTTTCTATAGCTATTACTTACTCTCCATATTCTGTTGTGTTCAGCAAGGCACATTTTTTAAATAGCCTAATAAAATTTCTATAATAAACATGCACAAAAAAAAAAAAAAAAAAAAAAAAAAATGGGTAAACCTAAAAAACGAATACAAAATCACCTATTTATTTATTTATTTATTTATTTATTTATTATTAGTGTGAAAAACTCCATCCCTACCTTGTTCTTATAGCTTGCTGGATCATGGATGGGGGCGTTTATGTGTTCTGTGCCGTAAAGCAATACTTCCTGACACTGAGCGGCAGCCCGTCGGCCCAAACTTGCAAGGGTGTTTTTTCCGCTCACATGCACTAGGGGGAAGCGAGACAGCCGCCATTCTACCCTGAAAAAAGTCATATAACCATTCCAATGACTCTGAAGCTGTTCAGTTAAGGTAAATTAAGCTAAAAAAACTGCATAGCCTAGTTCCCCTTTAAAGTCAGCATGAAACGGAAGTTGCGATATCTTTTCTTTCCGTTGTGATCAGTGGTGCAACTGTTTTAAAAAGTAGGTGGGACAGTGTATTGTAAAACAGTATATAATAATATATGCAGTGTATATTTATATTTATTAAATTATAAATGAATGCTGCTTTATTGGGACATTATTTTGTATTTGACATTACCTACTCTACCTGTTAAACACTTAATTTCTGTTAGACTTTAGTTCCACTTTTTGACAATTTTCTTATTTAAAATTGTACTTTTAGCTGATATTCAATGGGAAAAGGGAGAAGAATAAGTTGGTTTATACCATGGTCTGGGTGAATACTCGATTCTGATTGGCTGCAGGGTGTCCGTTAAAAAGTGATAGAGGACACCTAGTAAAGAAGTTCTGGTGAAACTGCCTGTTTACCATTCGAAATTAATAAATAAATGCGCTGCCTACAACAGCTGTGAGTAACCATAGCAACAGGCAGTCCACACAGGGCGCGCGCTCGTTCAGGGTCCTGGGTTGCGCGATGATGTAATCGGCTGTTCTGGGGCTAATACTAATACAACAATGAGCGACTTCGTTATTTCATCTTCAGTCTCTCACACTGCTCTCACGGACTGACGGAGCCCAGTGAGCCCACAGACTGCTCTCGCATCGATGGCCTGTCACAGACATTATTTGACGGCTCTCCAGTCCAGCATCGGAGAGTCGACCTAACGTTACAGCGGTGCTTCGGAGGTTGTGGTTAGTGTAGACAAGTGTAACACATAGTGTTTTATGTGTAATAAAAAAAATAACTATGCCTTTGTGTTTCATGAACTAAAAATGCATTTTTGAACCTGGAGGGTTCTACAAGCTGAGCGGACTATAAATATCTCCGGTTGCTAAATAAACCGTCAGGCAAGTTATTATTTGTAAAAACTAGAGATTTAGCCTAATTAAAATATAAACTAATGTTTTAAAAATGTTTTATTTGGCAAGTGACCATGGTATAAGCGGGTTAATGCCCTTCGAGGTGTCCGTTGTAAGGTTTTAATGGACTTCGGCGGAGGCAACTGTCCTCCGCTGCGCGTCGGCCGGTTTACACCTCGCCGTCGTCCATTAAAACCTTACAACGGACACCTCGTCGGGCATTAACCCTTACATAATGCAGATGTGAACTCAGGTCGGTTGCATCAAAAGCTATGTTGTATCACGACCGTTACAGTGTCCGTAGAAATTGTTTATGCCCAAAGTCTAGTGTGACCGTGGCTTTACTCTCCACACCACTTCTGGGCGATACGCTCCCCCAAAAAATCATCTCTCTATTTTTATTTCAATACTCCCTTTTCTGCAGTATCAATACACCAATACCTGCTGCGTGTTCTCACTCTTTCTTCTCTCTGATAGCAAATTGACACAAACCTGCTGTCACGAACAGACGAGAGACACAACGGGATAGAAGGTGAGTAGTTTATTTAGAAGGCAGGAGCACAGATGAGAGATGGATGAACTTCTCAGTGGTAATAGCAGTGATGAAACAGAATGGTAGATGGATGGAATCTCTGACAGGAAAGAGCAGCAGGATGATAATCGCGGATAGGGTCTTCAGGAACTCAGAGGAATCTTATGTTTCTCGAACGAGACCCGACAATGAATGAAAGGACGTGAGGGCATATATGTGATGGTGGTGATGAGCAGGTTCAGGTGTGGTGAATTAGTATTCTGGAGATAACGAGCGAACGGGGGAGTTAGGTGATCAGGCGCTGATGGTGTTGCAGGTGTTACAGATGACTCGGTGACAGTAGGGGGTACTGTCACCGAGTCATCCTGACGCCCTTGTAGTCCGTCGACGTGGCCGACCTCGGCCCCTGGGAGCTGGACGGTTGGGATGAGACTCGTGGAACTGGGTGAGGAAGGATGGGTCCAGGATGTCATCTCTAGCAACCCAGGTGCGTTCTTCGGGTCCGTATCCCTCCCAGTCCACGAGATACTCCAGGAGGCGGCCCCGTCGACGGGAGTCCAGGATGTTTCGGACCCGGTAGATGGTCTCTTCCTCTGCGACTTCAGGAGGAGGAGGTACGTCAGCATCATCAGAGCCTGCGGAAGAGGAGGTCAGAGGATCAGTAAAAGGTTTTAGAAGTGAGACATGAAATGATGGAGCAATGCGGTAGGTCAAGGGAAGGTGAAGACGGTAGGTGACCTCATTGATCTGTCTCTCGATGGAGAAAGGACCTATATATCGGGGACTTAGTTTCTTACAGGGTAGGCGAAGACGGATGTCTCTGGTAGAGAGCCAGACCTTTTGACCTGGTTGATACAGGGGGGTAGCGCCTCTTCTAATGTTGGCCTGACTCTGGTGTCGTCGTACTGCTCTCTGTAGATGGACGTGTGCAGAGTCCCATACTCTCTCACTCTCTTCAAACCAGGAGTTGACCGCTGGAACCTCTGACGGCTCTCCAGACCAGGGGAAAAGAGGAGGTTGGTACCCAAGAATGCACTGAAATGGTGTTAAACCGGTGGTGTTTTGGCGTAGAGAGTTCTGTGCATACTCTGCCCATGGGAGGAAGCGACTCCAGCTGTTTTGGTTCTGCTGGCAGTAAGTTCGTAGATACCTCCCGATCTCCTGTATCTTACGTTCAGTTTGACCGTTGGACTGAGGATGGTATCCCACAGATAAGCTGACCGACACTCCGAGTAACCTGAAGAAGGCGTGCCAGACGCGAGAGATGAATTGAGGACCTCTGTCGGATACAATGTCTTCTGGAAGACCAAAATGGCGGAATACATGTTGGAACAGACAATTGGCAGTTTCGAAGGCAGTCGGAAGAACTTTCAATGTGATAAATTTGCAGGCCTTGGAGAAGCGGTCTACTACAACTAAGATGCAGGTATGAGAGTCAGAAGGAGGGAGATTGATCATGAAGTCAATACCCAGATGGGACCATGGACGACGTGGGATGGGCAGGTCCCACTCCGGTTGACGAGGCATCCACTTCGACCACGAAGGGAAGATTCGGGTTGGGATTAACTAGGATGGGAGCAGAACAGAAGGCCTCTTTCAGTAGTTGGAATGCCTGAGTAGCAGCAGAGTTCCATCAGAGATCTGGGCCGGCCTTTGAGGAGAGAGGTAAGCGGTGAGCTGATGGAACTGTATCGATGGATGAAACGGCGATAAAAGTTTGCGAATCCCAGGAATCTTTGAAGGTCCTTTATGGTGGCCGGTTGTGGCCAGTTCCTGATAGGGTCTTCAGGAACTCAGAGGAATCTTATGTTTCTCGAACGAGACCAGACAATGAATGAAAGGACGTGAGGGCATATATGTGATGGTGGTGATGAGCAGGTTCAGGTGTGGTGAATTAGTATTCTGGAGATAACAAGCGAACGGGCGGAGTTAGGTGATCAGGCGCTGATGGTGTTGCAGGTGTTACAGATGACTCGGTGACACCTGCCTCCTCTCACACGTCTCATTCGCTCCGGTTGAATAGTGCTTTTATTGTGCATAATTCTAGTCATTCCCGCAGATTTGGCGCTCACACCAAAAGCGTGTGCACCAATGGTCTAAGTGGTGCTCTCATAAAGCCGACTCTCAAACAGCTCGCAAGTACCAAATTAACTTCTTTTTCGTGGCTTATTTTGCTTAAACGGTCAAATACATACACAATTATGTCAAAATGTCCATCTTGCCGAGTATTCAGTTAAATACAGCCAGTTTTGTAATGTAAATAGTTGAGAGAGAATGCATGTTGTATAACAGTTGGACCTGTGCATATGCTCTTAACCCTTTTACGCGTAAGTTTAAAATATTCTAACTGACCCCCCTGATTGATTGTTTTTTTCAAGTCAACCCGTTATTTTAAAACATTTCTCCTTTTTGTTTCCATAGGGACACGTCATGCTTGTCACATGACACACCGCAGCCACAATAACACTGTATGACAGATGTATCGCTTTTATTCTGTTTTTCCTTTTTAATTCAAAATATTCACAAACTTACTTACCATGCCATTAACTATCTGATATTCAGATTCTCAAATACGTGTAAGTGAGTGTGTTTTGTCATTTAAAAAACTTTATAAAGGATCTTGATCTATAATGTGAGATGGAGTCCTGTCAGACAGATTTACAGGACGTGAATTCATCAGTTTCTCCCGAAATGCAAGTGGCTGGTGAACCGAGAGAAGAATAGAGTAAACCTATTGTTAGCGCCATCAAAATAAAGCTCTGCCCCGCCGTCAAAATAAAAGTCACAGCAACAAGCGTGGCTTACGTCACTTCAGAGTTCCTACTGGTGGTGCGAATGCAGTCAGGAAAACGTTCCGAATGGAACCATTAGTTATCGGGGAACCACCATGGTGGTTAGTTCCTAGAACTACCTGGTGTGAAAGCCCCAGGTTGTGCATGATGCATTGCTACTGAATACAGTACATTACAGTAGTTACACTACAGCCGATGTAAATCAAGGGCGCAAAGTCTGGTAGTGCATGATCCTCAGTCGTTTAGTGTATGAGGCCCCAGTTTTTCTCTGTAACCATTCACAAAGCCAGCAAGTATATGATGCTTTGTGTTTTAAAATCTGTTCCGAATAATCAGAATGGTTACTGAATAACATGTAGATTTCTGTAGCCCACTGAAATACAGTGTGAAAAGGTAGCAATAATGGTTTAGTAAATTTGCACTAATGTTTTAAATGTTGAAAAACATTTTATTTTTTATCTTTTCAATCAGTTACCATCAGTCCAATTCTATTCCTTAATTTAATGTACCATAAAACACACTGTCTGTTCGGTTTGAACCCATTGGATTCTTGCTTGTTTTGTTGCGTGCAGTGAGTCTAACACCTCAATTTGTAAAACACCCACAAGCTTTGAAATTTGTCATGTGTTTTGATTTGGTGGGGTTGTATTGGTAAAAGTTTTTCACTGTGAGGCTTTTGGACCTCTTTTGTGTTGTTCTTTTGGAAAACCCCCGCATGACATCAGCATGGTGTGGTTCAGATTGACTTTGCCATAAGAGTCAATTAGAGTCTCTCCCACATGTACTGTGGGTTAGTGCATTTGATCAGAAGAAGGTCTGGAAATGATTGTTGTTGTGTGACTTTTGTTTCAAAGAGACTTTTGATTTTGGAGCATTTTAACTGTCCACCCCCCTAAAGTTCAGACACTATGGCTCTGTTTCACTCTTTTGTTTTCACTCTTTCTCTTTCTTTGTCCCTGTCTCTCTAGGCCACATATAATGTATAACTGTTTTGCTTGATATGTTTAGTGAGCTACGCCTTGATGATGTACAAAACATTGGAATGGCATTGTTGCTCCTTTCTCCATCTGTCTCTCGCATTCACATCAGACTCTGTGCGTGTTTGTATGTTTCATCCTGCAAGTGACTTAAAACTTTTAAAGTAATAATTCACTCCTTTATGAGAATTCGATTATAATTTACCCACCCTCATGTTGTACCAAACCCATAGGAATTTTTGAAGAATCATTATGATTGGTAGTTTTTGTATGGTGAACAGACTAATTTTTCAGTAATTCTTTATGTGAATAGTTACTAGGCATGTCAACAAAATGACACTATACCTCTCATTTACTGATCCACTCCCCGCTACGCTCTGCTCACATGCTCTGATAAGCCTTGTAAGAATATTCATTGTATGGATAATAGGTCAAAAAAAAATCTCTTAAATCAATTCATAGAACTGAATAAGGAATAATATATTAATATTTAATATAAATATATTTTCTGTCCAATTTTAGTGTTACTTTAAAAAAAAATATTAGAATAGTTTTTTTTAATATATAAAATAAAGTAATTTTATTGGTTTGTATTGTATTTTTTAAATTCAGTATCAATTAAAAGGATTGAATAACATTAAAAAGTTTATGCAATTCAATGCAATGCAATTCATAATTTAAAATGAAAACAAGCATATTTGTTTCAGTTAGAGCAAACTTTACCAAGTATTTGTATGAACAAACGCTGCCGAATGCAGTGTAAAAAGTATACACATGATGCTTTTGCACCACGTTTTTGTTTGTAACTTCATGAAACATTAGTAAACCATAGTAGATCACATATCTTTATTTTGTGCATGTGGTCTCGAACGAGCCTAAACAAAACGTAAGACAGTAGCTATGTTTCAATCCACCTATTTTTATGCACATTTCAGGGTATCGCTTAAAAAACTGCTGGATGCAAACACCAAAGTGTGCATAAATTCTAAAAATCTTAGGTGCTAGTTTGAGTCGGATACATTTTTTGTCCAAATGAGAAAACGTGCATAAATTACAATATAAATATTTAAATACATTTTATGAATTTGCTGAATAAATTCCTAGATGCGCATCAAAAAATCATTTGACTGCAAATGAGATGGCATAACTGGACTAACCAGCCAACCGATCTTTTTGCACAGTATCTGAAATGCTGTTTTGGTTGTTCTGAAATGCCTGAGCAAATTCATTAAAGTGATTTGGTAGCTATAAAACTGTCTTACACGACTGCGCTCCCAAACAGCAGCATCTGCCTTCGGAAACAAGATAACGTTTATTGTACTTCGTCTGCATGCTCTGAGAGTGATATTTAATGCCAGATTATTAGGAAGTGACGATTTTGTTTTCTTTGACTCGCTGGAAGTAAACACTACAAATATGATATTCCAATTCCAATTTCCAAGTTAAATTTGCAACTTTGAATGGAAACATAGCTAATGTGTAGATCATGACATGCTGTTTGACTAAAGCTGTATGACTTCGGGAATATAATCGCGTTGTGATCATGACAGTGTTTTCCAGTGTCATTTCAAATTTCAACCAATAGAAACTGGATCTCGGTGTGGTGGGTGGGTATAGTGGGTATAGGTACGAGGTGTAGAGACCAATTGGATACTGTTTTACAGCTGGAGTGCACTTGGACTGGTTTGATCGCTCAGATTGTCAGGTCTTGATTTAGCATGTGCCATAGAATAGTAGCGCACAGCTGAAACAGCACTGGAAGATCATCACTTTGCATCATTAATGGTTACTCAAACTTTGGTCTGTTCTTGTGATGCACTAAAATGTATTTTGTACTGAAACAGTGAAAATGAAATTAAAGTTTTCATTTAGCCAAAAACCCAAACTAAAAGTTTCAGTGTAAAATTTGGCTAATTGAACTCTTTATGCTGTTGGGTGTTGTGTTCTCAGTTAATAAATTAAACCAATCGTAGTTCTTCTGCAATAACCATCTCAGTATTTTAGCCTAACAAATGTTAAAAATACTTCATAATTTTGAAGCGCGTTTACAATGCTGAGCATTTATTTAACGGCACAGTTTCAGTCAATGATTTTTGGTCTCCAAAATGATTACGCTGAAACCAATTTTTTTTTGCAGTTTCGTCTAAAAATTCCTGTCTGTTTCTCTCTCACACAAATTATCATGTGACTATATCATGTGACTATCAATAGACTTGAAATATTACTACTGCTACTTGTATTGTGTTTTTGTTGGATTGTATTTATTGTCCATTTTGGAATTTGACAGCCTTTGGTCACTATGAACTATATTTGTAAGGACCTTTTGTCCCACCTAATACCAATAATACCATTGAAACGGCACAACATGAAGGTGATTAAATTGCAGTATTTTCATTTTTGGGTGAAGTACTCTTTTTACAATACAATACAATACAATACAATACAATACATAATACAATACAATACAATACAATACAATGTTTATTTATAAAGCACAATTTAAAAACAACCGAAGTTGACCAAAGTGCTACAAGTACAAAAGAAAACCAGTAGTAAAACACACAAAACAACAAGAATTATGAACAATAAAATACAATAAAATACAAGCTGTAAAATAGGTGGAACGCATAAAAGTAAAATCATAAAACAGCATGATATATCAAGATATATTAAATGCCAAAGAAAATAAATGAGTCTTAAGAATATATATATAAAAAAAATTAAGGAATGCAAATAATTAGCCCTCATATGGTCAACATGACCTTAAATTCCACCCCTCCTTGACTTTGCAATGATTTTCTATATGACTCTTTTAGTAAATTAATATATTCATTGTTTTGATTTGAGCTCTCTGGAGTGCAATAATAGCCCTGATGATTGCAGGCTATGGACAGATTTGATTGGTGCTTAATTCAGATGGTGTTTAGGTTATGCTTAATCATTTACGGCCTCTGCTGACAGGCCTAAACATCTCTCAGGCTCACATTCCACAAACTGCTCCCAAGAGTAGGCCTATTTAATCATTAGCAACCACATTATTAGCATTCTAAAGTTACAAAAGCAGCTTTGGAGGCGGCATGAGCTCCTCCTAATATTTTGATGGAGAGAGAGAGAGAGAGAGAGCGTGTGCACTTATGACCGGCAGTTTATTCCGAGCAGACAGTTTAGACAGGTATACAAACACACACACACGCTTCACAAGAACCTCAACTGGAATGGAATTTGTGCGTGTGTGTATCTGTATTATTTTTTTTATTGATTCATTCAATTCACGTAACCTTGAGTATAAGTAGGCCTATTCTTGGCACAGTGTTTCCTCATTTTGTTATTTTAAAGAGGTATTTAAATCAATAAGAACAATTCAAAACAACATCGACATGAAACTAGTTTTCAGCAGTTAATTAAAGATACCTTCCTGCAACATAAATCAGAAGAGTTTGTGTTGTGTTTAGCAAAAGCACGCAAGTGCTGAATGCTGTAAGTTTGTTATTTTTTGTCATTTGTGATGTTGGTTAGTCTCATGACATCTTGCACTCTCTCTCTCTCTCTCTCTCTCTCTCTCTCTCTCTCTCTCTCTCTCTCTCTCTCTCTCTCTCTGTCTCTCTCTCTAACGCTTGTGTGCGTGTGTTGGGGTGTGTGTGTGTGTGTGTGTGTGTGTGTGTGTGTGTGTGTGTGTGTGTGTGTGTGTGTGTGTGTGTGTGTGTGTGTGTGAGAGGAGTGAGATGGAGAGGAAGAGGAGGAGAGAGAGAGGAGAGGGAGAGAGAGAGAGAGAGAGAGAGGAGAGAGAGAGAGAGGAGAGAGGAGAAGAGAGAGAGAGAGGAGAGAGAGAGAGAGAGAGAGAGAGAAGAAGAGAGGAGAGAGAGAGAGAGAGAGGAGAGAGAGGAGAGAGAAGAGAGGAGAGAGAGATGAGAGAGAGAGGAGAGAGAGAGAGAGAGAAACAAGGGCCTTTAAATGAGACTCGTATAGTTTGCTGGCTGCCCAAAACACAATGGTCTTCATCATTACTCTTGTACTCAAATATTTGCAAGTGTCTTATTGAGGAGATTTCAACTCCATCTATACATGCATTTGGACAGCCAAATGTTTCTCTGTGTGTGTTGCCACACTTTCTGTGGACCTTGGGAAAATATCCATTCAAGGGAATGTTTGGAAGTGTATTTCAGCTTTCAGTGTGTGTGGTTTTGTGTCGTTTCCGGTTTGCTGTTCATATTTTATGTGCATTGGTATCTGTATCAGTGGTATGGACTTAGTCCCTTCTGTGTTTAATTTGGTTGCACTTTATTTTAAGGTGATGCAGTTACATTGTACTTACTAAGTAATATAATAATAATTAATGTATTTACTATATAGTTAAGGTTTGGTTTAGGTTTAGTTACTTGTAATTATGCATAATTTACCATTATTACTACATGTTGTAACATTTAAGTATATCACCTTTTTTTTATTAAATGTTCCATTTCCATTTTTAGGCTGTTCATGCACTGTCTGGATTAAAGGTGGAAAACTGTTTACCTTACACTATCAACAAGCAATCAAAACTAAATTATTTATATAATTCACAAGTGCCCTCCAAAAGTTTGGAAATGTAATATGCAAAAATATTAGCATAACACTTTTTGCGATGACTTTTCATTAATAAGGGACAACACAAACTATGAAACATATTTTAGTAAATACAATACAATGAGTAAATGAAAATATATATATAGATGTTAAAGAGATGTTTATAAAAAGTATCTTAACTGTGTTATAATTGGCATGTTGTGTACTAACCTTAATGGACAATCAGTCAGCAAAGCCATGTCTGACTGACCAAATAATCTTCAAAAAAGAAACCTGGGCCTATAGTTTAATCCAGTAATCAGCCATCACCGCTGCCAAGTGCCTGACTGTGTCTTGTTGATTTATGCTGATATTGTCCAAACCCCAACTAGGGAGGTTCCAAACTTATGCAGGGCAATACTGTGAAAGTTTATATTAAAATGAATTTATTACAACCAACTCACATCTAAAGGTTTATGCATTATGTTTGGAGCATTAGTCAAAAAATCTACAGGTGTCATGAGGGATGAGCCATAGAAGTGATGTGTTGATGTCCGAGTGGATTCTTTATTCTGTCCATTTTCACCAGTTCAAAAGTATTAATTTATGTACTGCACGTATCATGATTGGCATGTTTTGTTTTTATGTTTTTGAAAGAACTCTCTTATGCTAACCCAGGCTGCATTTATTTTAATCAAAAATACAGTCAAACAGTAATACTGATAAATATTATAATAAATTCGAAATGTAACTTATTCCTGTGATGCCAAAGCTGAATTTTTAGTAGCCATTACTCCAGTCATCAGTGTCACAAGATCCTTTAGAAACCATTATAATATGCTGATTTGTTCAAGAAACATTTATTAATATCAATGTTTTAAAACAAAATTCCCTAATATTTTGGTGGAAACTGTATATTTTTTAAAGGATTTTTCTGGTTTATTTAGGAATATTCGTTGTAACATTATGAATGTCAATATTATCACTTTTTAGCAATTTAATCCGTCCTTGCTCAATAAAAGTATTAATATATATGTTTGTCTGTCTCTTTATTTGTCAGTAAATCTGTTACGATGGGACAGATACAAGAGGCGTGCGGATCCATGTGCAAGGCTTTTAATCAGCGAGATGCGTTCAAAACAGGCAGAGACTAATCATAAACGAACAGGCAAAGGTCAGAACCAGCAGAAACAACCGTGAAGAGTGGGCCAAAACGTAGTACAAAACCAAGCAGATGATCAGGACAGGCAGCAAACACTCATAGTCGGAAGGCAAAGCAGAGGTATCAGAGGCAGGCAGCAGACAGGGAGATATCCAAAACAGAAGAGTCACAAAACGAGCAGGCAGACACAGAAATGAACGCTCAGTAAGGTTTCACAATAGTTAAACAATACTCCGCAACCAGAAAGCTCATGTATCAGTGATTTATAGTCCCTGATATTGACTACAGGTGTGGAAATAATCAAAGCAATGGAGTGTGGGAAATGTAGTCCAAAGTAACCTGTAACTGTGTGTGCAGTGAAAAAGTCTCAATTGTGAACAAGTAACCTCTAGTGGTTATAGGATGGAAACAGCAGGCATAGAATGTCACAGAGCCCCCCTCCTAGGAGCGGCTTCCAGACGCTCCTAAAACAATATAATCCAGGTGGGAGGTGGAGCGGAGGCGGATCCGGGGGTGGGATGGAGGGCCAGGGCAGAGCAGGTCATGCGGAGCAGGCGTCCAGGGCGGAGCAGGCTGCGGAGGTCGGGGCGGTCAGGTGCGGAGGCGTCCAGGGCGGAGCAGGCTGCGGAGGCGTCCAGGGCGGAGCAGGCTGCGGAGGCGACCCCTCGGGCAGATCAGGCGGCTTTGGTTCGACAGACCTCGTCAGCAGACCACAACGGAGGCCCAGATGGATCAGGGACCCCTGGCAAAGACTGAAACCTAAGGAAAACAGGAAGATAAAACATAAACAGTGTATTCACAGCCCGTCGGGTCGAGGCCGGCAATGCAACAGGTTCAATCAGAATCTCTGTGGAAGTGTCTGAATCAGCATAAAAATCAAAGTCAGGTTCCTGAATGGAAACTAGGCAAATAGGCAGTTCAGAAAACTCAGGGATAGAAATGGAATAATCAGATAATTCATTTGTGGCCACTTTAGTCACGACAAGGCTACTAGAGCCGTCAGGAAATTCTTCCATAGTGTCTTGGGTCATGACAGGGTTAACAGGGCAAAGACAAAGTTCCTTCATGATCTATGTGGTCAGATCAGAACTGAGCGAGAGTTCACTAATAGTCTCCTTGGTCGGTTTAGAACAGGACGAGAGTTCATTGACAGGAAGATGATCACATGAGTATTCTGGAATGGCTTCTACAATTGGGTCAGAACAGGGCCAAAGTCCATAATTGTCCTCCCTGGCTAGTTCAGGACGGTACCATAATTCATTGTTGGTCTGCTCTGGTGCTGAACAAGATGGTAGTTGAAAGATTGCCTCCGTAGCCAGGTCAACACAGGAGGAAAGTTCATTACCAGCCTCTAAGGCAGTTTCAGGGCAGGAAAACAAGGGTTCAGAGATGATATTCATGGCTAGTTTACGACAAGGCAAAAGTTCATAATCGGCCTCCCTGACCAATTCAAAACTGGACCAAAGTTCATCCCTAAAATTCATCACCGCACCAGGAGCTGAAACAAATGCCACCACCTCTGGATATTCAGCGGTGGTGTACGTGGCCCAGACACACCATAAAGCGAGCCCCATTACAGGGAGAGCGGCCGACAGGATAACCTCAGGAGTAGAAGGGCCAGAATGAGTTGGTTTGGGAATCCCAGCTGTGCGTACTGACACCAGTGGTGGATCCTCCACGCTGGATGCAAACCTCTGGCGCTTGATGACGGTCTGCCCTGACAGATCAGAGGAGGGTGGCAGTACGATAACTACAACAAGAGGTGGCTCTGAAGTGGCAGACCTGACGTGGTGAGATTCTGGAAGGTCTGCTGAGACGACACGAGGCTCTGGAAGGTCTGCTGAGACGACACGAGGCTTGAAGGTCTGCTGAGACGACGAGGGTCTGAAGGTCTGCTGAGACGACACGAGGCTCTGGAAGGTCTGCTGAGACGACACGAAGCTCTGGAAGGTCTGCTGAGACGACACGAGGCTCTGGAAGGTCTGCTGAACACACGAGGCTCTGGAAGTCTGCTGAGACGAGACGAGGCTCTGGTGCTGCTGCCATTATTGGCACGGAAGTACCGGTGCATTCCTCTGCAACCCCCACAGTGAGAGATGAGCCAGTTAACAGTAGAGCATAATCTAAAAAATGACAGAGCGATGTTCGAGGACCCTCATGGATTAATCGAGATCTTAGGGGTTGATTTATGCCGTCACAAAAAAAGGCAATGAGAACACAATCAGGCAGATCAGAAAAATACGCTAAATCCAAAAACTCCTGAATATATTCCTCTAACAGTCTCATACCCTGTTTTAGGGCTAGTAATTGTTTTGCAAGGTTCAAACCTGACCAGTGTTCTTGTTCTTCAGAAAAGCCGCTGGATCCTTGTTTGGCGGAGTATTCTGTTACGATGGGACAGATACAAGAGGCGTGCGGATCCATGTGCAAGGCTTTTAATCAGCGAGATGCGTTCAAAACAGGCAGAGACTTAATCATAAACGAACAGGCAAAGGTCAGAACCAGCAGAAACAACCGTGAAGAGTGGGCCAAAACGTAGTACAAAACCAAGCAGATGATCAGGACAGGCAGCAAACACTCATAGTCGGAAGGCAAAGCAGAGGTATCAGAGGCAGGCAGCAGACAGGGAGATATCCAAAACAGAAGAGTCACAAAACGAGCAGGCAGACACAGAAATGAACGCTCAGTAAGGTTTCACAATAGTTAAACAATACTCCGCAACCAGAAAGCTCATGTATCAGTGATTTATAGTCCCTGATATTGACTACAGGTGTGGAAATAAAAGCAATGGAGTGTGGGAAATGTAGTCCAAAGTAACCTGTAACTGTGTGTGCAGTGAAAAAGTCTCAATTGTGAACAAGTAACCTCTAGTGGTTATAGGATGGAAACAGCAGGCATAGAATGTCACAAAATCAATGAATCAATCAGATAGAATTTTTTTTTATTATCTTTTATAATGAAACTAGTTCATACTAGTTCCACTCAGCAAAGCCCATGATGAAAGCGTCATTGTAATTCTCACTGTTTGTGTACCTGCGGTGTAGATTTTCAGTGTGTGTGTGTGTGTGTGTGTGTGTGTGTATTCCAGGCAGTTGCATGTGTGTAAAAGAGAAAGTGAATGTGTAATTGATTGCAATTGAGGGATAAAACAAACTCTGGGCTTAAAATCTTAACCACACCCGTGATGTAATCTAAATGACATCAGTATTCCCAGACCATTGCAGCTTGCTCCTAAGTCTATGTGTGTCTTGTTTCACTATATACTGCAAATGTGTGTATAGTTTTATGTTTTTGGGTAAATTACACACATTGTCACGTTTTCTGGACAGCCCTTGTACCAGATTATTTTTATGTTTTTGTTTGTAGTTCCCATAGTAATCTTAAGAAAGTGTCAGAATTTACAGTTCTGCAGCTCAGATCTTGAATGATTTTATATACCATATATACATTTGCTTTAATGTGTCAGGTGGATTTTTTTTTAACTGGTCTAACATGGTCTATATGTCAATATTTCATATTTAATGTTAAGTGTAAAATTTCTGCTCTACCAAACCAAATAGCAAAATTTTCCAAACATGCCTTCCACTCAATACCCTGTCCCATTGCTTGGCTAAATGTCCACAAATACATGCAATTGGTCCTTCCAAAAGATGACATATCAGACTGCTTAAACAAAGTTTTTGTTATATTTTGAAAGCACCTCGCTTAAAATTTTTTCAACCTATGTTTGTTAGCAGTGGTTCCCGAGCTGGATTTACCTCATATTGTGACGACAGGCAAAATAATTTTTTGGAAGTAATGAAGTTTTTGACAAACGGATGTCGTGTCTTTTCCTTCATTAGAACGGCCGCATCTGAGGCAGTAGGCCTAAGACTAAAGTGCATTACGTTTTCATTACAGGTTAGGAAGTTGTATATGTGGGGCTTGGTTTTTTTCTGTCATTTGCCTAAAATGTCATGTTATAAAAGATGAAGTGCTACGCTGCTATTTAAAGACAGTACTGGCTATGACTCAATGACAAAAGCTACACTAACACACTCTGACACAGCTGGTTGTGGTAGTAATTGCACAAAGACTAGAAACTCAAGAAAGCATTTCTTTAAAGGGATAGTTCACCCAAAAATGAAAATTAAGCAGTGTTGTGCAAGTTACTTCCAAACTGGAATACATTATATATTACATGTTACTGTTATTTAAAAGTAATTACCTTACAATATTACTGTCTCAGAATTGTAATGCGTTACATTACTCTGTATTACTTTTGAGTTACTTTCACCAAAATAACTATACAGAAGTAGAACTTAACATTCTAAAATGACTAGGGCTTTAATGATATGCGATATGAAACCGAAATCGCGACACTCAGATCCACGAACCTGCAGAATCGCGACACACCCCTTCCAACTCCAAGAGTTATCCATACCAGATCCAATGCATCTTTAAATTACTATTAGCATCATTTGAAGTTAACTTAACATTATAAAATACGTAGACCTACACCACAAAACAAGTTGAGGATAAATTATTTAAAATTTGGGAATTCCAGCATTATGGAAAACTTGAAAAATAAATTATCAGAAAATGCATTAATACCAAAATATTGAAACGTCTGTTTATCCATAGGCTCCTCCCTGAAAGGAGTCCAGACATTAGAAAAATATCAGTCTACACATGCATTTTATATTTAATATTAGGGAAATAGACAGTCATGCTCACACCCCTCTCTCACACCCCTCTCTCACACCCCTCGCCACATTGATAAATGTAAATGTAAATGTAAAATGTAAATTTAAAGTCATGCGTGACAAAAAAAATCTTTAACTTTTAGGAGGCAACGATTTTTGTTGTTGTAATTTTGTGAATTACACTGCGCAAATCGGATGAAGAAGGGTTGGCTCTCCACAGAACATAAAATATTCGTTTTATTTTATTTTTCGTGTTCGCATTTATGAGGAAAAACAATGTTACAGAAGTGACAGTTCTCCGTTACGGACGCGAGCGCTCTGAAGCGGCACTAAAAGACTGCTTTAAAACTTTCACAAAGACCTTAGAAGACATAAAGCCTTTCTTTAAAGTGAATTTCGTTTTGTATTAATTGTATCTTAATTTTAATCAATGTTTGATCAACCAATTGCCTGGATTTTATAAATAAGAAGTAGACTAAATATAGACAATTATAAATAATCACGACACGGAGGACAATTCACTCATAAATGAACCTAAACTCAGCGTATGAGGTAGCCTATTCACGGACCTGAAAAATATATCTATATTGAAATGTCTACGTGTAAAACAAAACAATTCAAAACGAAAGAAAAGTACTCGGTTACTAACGTAACCTCGGTTCTCTCTAGAGAGGGAACGAGTACTGCGTAATATCTTACGCTATGGGGAAACACTCTTTCCTCGAGATATTGAAGCCAAAAATTATCCTTAATTTTTAATCATGCAAAACGCTTTTGCAGCAGCAAGCAGACAAGGGCGAGACAGCTCGCGCGCCCATTGGCTGCCTTGCTGGAAAAGCTGCAGCCTATCGAGTGAGGCACTGCGTGACGTAATGACGAATGGGGGCGCTTCGCGCCCATTTCGTCATGTCCCGCCAGTAAAGGCGTGGTCTCGCCCTATAATACCCTCGATAGCTGTATTTCCTCTGATTTTTCAACGCCGAAGCGAACCAGAGCGTATTCCAAGCACGGCAAGATACACAGTACTCGTTCCCTCTCTAGAGAGAACCGAGGTTACGTTAGTAACCGAGTACGTTCTCTTACGAGAGTATCTCTCGTACTGCGTAATATCTTACGCTATGGGGAACACCATGCAACACGCCGTGCTGGTAGGGATCCAACACCAAAGTCCCAGGGGCCGAAGCCCGGGGCGCATATAGTGCATAATCACCATAAACTCACAGAGAGTGAGGGAAGAGAGGCTAGAAGCATCATTCCCTGTAAATAGCATCCGAAGGAGCTGATCATGTGACAAATAGACCATACCGTTAGGGTGAACATTCAGCCTGAACTGGGTTGCCACAAGTGTGTCGACAATTTAATGAGCTGCTGTACCGGTCAGTGAGCAATACGCAGGTCAAACTCAGTATCTGAGCCGCACAGCGGGCAGATAGCACTGAACTTTATACCGCCAAAAGCTTAGCTTGCAAGGCGGGAACCTCCAGGTTATAGTATTTCATAAATGTAGACGGCGAGGCCCAGCCCGCGGCCATACAAATATCTTGCAGGGTAACCCCGCTAGACCATGCCCACGAGGAGGCCATGCCTCTTGTGGAGTGCGCTCTAACACCCAAAGGGCACTGTAGGCCCTTAGAAGTGTAAGCCAGCGCTATGGCACCGACTATCCATCTGGATAGGCTCTGTTTCGAAGCGGCAAGTCCCTTAGCACGGCCGCCAAACGAAACGAAAAGCTGCTCAGTCTGTCTGAAACCAGACGAGCGGGACACATAAGCCCTTAGTGCCCTGACAGGGCAAAGGAGACTCGCGTCCTTCTCCTCATTGAGAACCGGAAGGGCAGACAGGGAAATCACCTGTGCCCTGAACGGTGTGTTGAGGGATTTTGGCACGTAGCCGTGCTTCGGTTTGAGTATGACCTTTGAGTCATTAGGTCCAAACTCCATGCATGACGCGCTCACTGAGAGCGCTTGCAAGTCCCCTACGCGCTTCACTGAAGCGAGAGCCATAAGAAACGCTGTCTTGAAAGACAAGTGTTTGATGTCTGATGACTGGATTGGCTCGAATGGGGCACCTTTCATGGCCTCCAAGACCGTTGAAAGGTCCCATGTCGGAACTGAAGGGGCCTGGGAGGGTTTAGCCTCCGAGCTCCTCTAAGAAAACGCATGACTAAGTCGTTCTTTCCTAGTGACTGGCCAGACACCGGTTTTACAATGCTATGGCCGCCACGTATACATCGAGCGTGGAAGGGGTCCTGCCCTTATCCAGTAGCTCCTGAAGGAAGGGAAGCACTTCCGTAACCCCGCAGTCTACAGGTGAAAAGCTCTACGCTTGACACCAAGCAGAGAACACAGACCACTTCGAGGTGTAGAGCCGTCTGGTAGACGGGGCTCTAGCCTACGCGATCGTGTTTAACACTCCCTCTGGGAGGTCAGCGGGTACCCGTTGATGGCCCATGCGTGCCGGGACCACAAATCCCGGCGAGGATGCCAAATCGAGCCTCCCGCCTGAGAGAGGAGGTCTCTCCTCAACGGTAAAGGCCATGGGGCAGCGCTGGTCAGCTGCATCAGGACAGGGACCACGACTGGTTTGTCCAGAGCGGAGCTATAAGTAGCACTGGGCATCCCTCCCTCCTGATTCGCTCCAACACCTGAGGCAGGAGTGAGACAGGGGGAAAAGCATATAGGGGGGCCGGCGGGGCCAAACATGGGCCAGCGCGTCCCGGCTTTTCGAGAAGAATCTCGGGCAGTGAGCGTTTTCTTGGGACGCGAACAGGTCCACCTGCGCTTTGCCAAACGTTTCCCACAGCAGCTGGATCGTCTGCGGGTGCAGAGACCATTCTCCTGCTGGGACGTTGTTTCTGGACAGCCTGTCTGGCCCCACATTTAGGTGACCAGGCACATGCGCCGCTCTCAGCGAGAGCAGGTTGTGCTGAGCCCAGACCAGGAGGCGTTCCGTCAGCCTGTAAAGGTTTCGGGACCTGACGCCGCCCTGGTGATTTATGTACGCCACCACTGACATGTTGTCCGACCGGACCAATACGTGGTGGCCTATTATCTGGGGACAGAAGCGCCTTAGCGCTTTGTCGACTGCTATTAATTCCAAGCAGTTTATGTGAAGGAGCTTCTCCCGTACTGACCATAGGCCAGCTAGCGGTCTGCCCTCGAGCAGCGCTCCCCGCCCCGATGTGGAGGCGTCCGTAGACACCACCTTCACACCCGAGGCGATCCCCAGACTCACACCTGACTGATACCAGTCGGTCACTTTCCACGGTTTCAGAGCTGAAACGCACTGAAGGTCGACCCTGAGGCGAAATAGACCCGCGGTCCACGCCCTGGGGGAACTCGTGCTTTTAGCCATAGCTGCAGTGGGCGCATGCGGAGCAGGCCCAACTGGAGTACGGAGGCTGCTGAGGCCATCAGACCCAGCATTTTCTGAAACCTTCTGAGCGGGACTATAGAGCCGTGGCGGAAGGATCTCGCGACGTGCTGAATATTCAATCCGCGCTCCAGTGACAGGCGTGCTGTCATGGATAGCGAGTCTAACACTGTTCCCAGAAAGGAAATTCTCCGACTGGGGAGCAGTGAGCTTTTCGCCCAATTGACTGTAAGGCCCAGCTCCTCGAGGTGCTCGAGTAATGCGGCCCTGTGTTCTATGAGCTCCGTTCGTGAACGAGATAGAATCAGCCAATCGTCCAAGTAGTTCAAAACTCGCATGCCCCGAAGTCTCAGGGGGGCGAGGGCCGCGTCCATGCACTACGTGAACGGGATGGACGGGCCGAACGGCAGGACTGTGTATTGATATGCCTGGCCCTCGACGGCGAATCTCAAGAATCGCCTGTGATGGGACGCTATTTGTATTTGAAAATAGGCGTCTTTCAGATCTATTGACATGAACCAGTCTCCTTGGCGCACTTGCGCGAGGATTTTCCTGGTCGTAAGCATTCTGAACTGGCGCTTCCCGAGCGTTCTGTTCAGCAGTCGCAGATCTAGAATGGGTCTGAGCCCACCATCTTTTTTCGGTACCAGAAAATATCTGCTGTATAAGCCCCCTTCGCCCTGAGATAGAGGTTCTATAGCCCCTTTTCTCAGTAGTTTCGCTATCTCGGCTCGAAGTAGATGAAACACTTCGCTATACACCGTAGTTTCGACTCGCGCCGTATAACGGCGGGGGGCGTCGAGCGAACTGTAGCGAACAGCCTCTCGTTATAGTGTTCAACACCCATTCTGATACCCCGGGAAGCCTTGACCACGCATCTGCGTGAATAGCTAGGGGTAGAATGAAATCTGGGCTCTGGCCGCGGCAGGACGGCGGCTCGAGAGCCCCTGTGTACTGGGAACACAGCACCGTGTTTACAGCGTTCGAGGCGGGGGGCGCGCTGATCACAGCGGGCAGCCTGGCCGCGCTCAGCTTCTCTATGGCGGGACGCGCAGAGAAAGCGAGCGGGGCGAATCCTGTGGGATTCGGCGCGTGTGAGGGAATGTGGGCACATTTACTAAATGCGGCACATTTACTACACTGAGAATACTGTCAGCTCGCGCGACTAAATCACTGCTGTGTTTACAGCGTGCGAGGCGCGCGCTGATCACAGCCGGCAGCCTGGCCGCGCTCAGCCTCTCTGTGACGGGTTGTGCAGAGAAGACGAGCGGGGGCGAATCCCGTGAGATTCGGAGTGTCTGTGAGAAATGCGGGCGCGAGACAGCGGGCACATTTTCTGCACGGAGAACACTCGGCTCGCGCCGACTGAATCAACGCTGTGTTCACAGCGTGCGAGTTGCGCGCTAATCACAGCGGGCAGCCTGGCCGCGCTCAGCTTCTCTGTGACGGGTTGTGCATAGAAAGCGAGCGGGGGTGAATCCCGTGGGATTCGGCGTGTCAGTGAGGAAATGCAAAAACAGCGGGCACATTTACTGCACTGAGAACACTGTCGGCTCGCGCCGACTAAATGTGTGTTAGTTTCGTTTTTACAGAAACCAAGGGACACGCATCGTGTAGTGTAAGCGGGCATTGTATGGGCGCGTTCACTACATTTTCTGCACAACCAACATGAGTTGGTTTTATTTGTGCTAGCCCTGCACCGTGGCGGGCTGTGTCTGGGTGTGGGAATGGGCACTGGGACGTGGGCATTCTTACAACACTCGTAACACCATCGGCCGTGGCCGGAACACCAGAAAATGCACTCTTTATTGGATTTATCTGGGTAGCCATAGAAACGGCTTTTGTGCGCAGGCAAGCGGGCTGAGACACCGGCTGCTTCACTGCGAAATACACTGGGACAGTCACAACGCATGGAACTGAACGAGCGAGAAGTTTTGGTGGAAATCCGGCCGCAGCGGGATCTGAACACCGTCACTTTCCTAGAGAGACTAGGAAGGCCTTGAGACCTCGGGCTTTACCTCAATCCTCGGCCGGGGCCCGCGCTGAGGGGGGCGGCGTCCAGCAGAGCGAGAGCGCGGTGTTTGATCTCGGGCCTGGCGGCGCTGCTAGTTAGCCGAAACAACGGCCTTTGTGCGCAGGCAAGCGGGCTGTGGAACCAGCTTGCTCACTGCGAAATACACTGGAACAGTCACATTGCTTGGAACTGAACGAGCGAGAAGTTTTGGTGAAAATCCGGCCGCAGCGGGAACTGAACACCGTCGCTTTCCTAGAGAGACTAGGAAGGCCTTGAGACCTCGGGCTTTATCTCAATCCTCGGCCGGGGCCCGCGCTGAGGGGGGCGGCGTCCAGCAGAGCGAGAACGTCGAGGAACACGGAGCGCTCAGCTTCCGTCATCTCGGATAGCGTTAGCCACAAATGTATCTCACCATTCAGGCCGATGTAATCCACGGCTTGAGAGAGCGGACGCATCGGCTCAGTTTCAATGCCGTCTCCGGTAAGTTTGTCGAGCTCAAGTGCGGACGCGGCGGCAGACGGCGGCCGCTGTCCGTCTGGGAGCGACTCGAGCGAAGCCGGCGAAGCTGGCGGGCGAACCGGCGAGCTTTGGCGGGCTGGAAATAGCTCGGGCGCGCGCAGGGCGCGGCGCTTCTTGCGGCGCGGCATCACGGCGGGCTGGGATGCGGGCTCGGAGAACGAAGCTAGGCGAGTCCGCAGAGTCACCATAGGCAAGCGTTCACAATGATGGCATCCGCCGTCAGCGAGCGTGGTGGCCGCGTGATCCTCACCCAGGCAGGACACGCAGATGACGTGGCGGTCCTCGTCGCTGAGTGGGGCTCGGCAAGAACCACAAGAAGGCATCTTAAAAAAGACGCAGCTCTTTTAGAACAGTAGAAATGGGTGTTGCGTCACGTAAGCAAACACACACACACTTAGCAGAGTAAAAGGATATAGTACGCCGGAAAGCGCAGCAGGTACGGCAGTTGAAGGCGGCTGGGCCAGCGACTTCAGAAGATGGCACGTCCCGCTGAGAAGGCTACAAGTCAACGGCGCGGCTTCTCACTCTGGATCCCGCGATGCGTGAGCTTCGCGTGAAGAATGAAAAATCAGAGGAAATTCATAATCATTGCTTTTGCCGGTTCTTTGTGACAGCTTTTAGGTGCCTTATTGGCAGCGCCGCCGCCCTTAAATGAACGTGTCACCACCGCATCAAAAAAATGATTGCGTGATGAAAACATGAAAAATACCACATAAACATAGCCTAACTGTTTAGAAAGAAAACACAGAACGAATAGCCTAATGCGCATACGTCCATCTCGCGAATGGACAGTCTTCTTCATGCCATCTTCACCATTAGCTGCTTCTCCACTGGCCAGCGCGAGCAGAGGCCGAAATCATACCTCACGGCACTCCTGTAAAAAATAAATCGCTATACAAATATATCAGACGCTGCCATATAGTTTTTATTAACATACTTGGACACCACACGCGGCTATTGACTGACCATGAACAGGTAATTTAGCCTACTTGCATTTTTCATTTGTTAATGTCTCGCGGTCTTGCTGTGTATTTTTTTTTTTTTTACAATTAAAACTAAAAGACTGTTGTAACTTGTAACGCAAGCCTTACTGAACATGTACCGAGTACAATATTACTGAAAATTGATTAGTAATGCCTTACACTACTGCGTTACAGCAAAAAGTAGTAATATGTTACTGTAATGCATTACTTTTGTAACGCGTTACTCCCAACACTGAAATTAAGTCATTAATTACTCACCCTCATGCTGTACCAACCCCGTAAGACCTTCGTTCATCTTCGAAACACAAAATAAGATATTTGTGATTAAATCTGAGAGCTGGATCACTCCTCCATAGGCTTCTAAGGGATTGAAACCTGACAGCCCCGAAAAGTCATTAAAGACATTGTTAAAATAGTCCAAATGGCTACAGTGGCTCAATCTTAAGTTTATCAAGCGACGAGAATATTTTTTGCGCGCAAAAAAAAAACTAAAATAACGACTTTATTCAACCATCATTCTCTTCCGTGTCATTCTCCTAAGCTGTTGATGTAGTGTAACAGCCCAGCGCTTCTGTGTTATACGTCACACCTAGGCTTCACTATTGGCCAACGCTGTCATGTGCTGTCATGTGTGTGATGCGTGTGACTTCAACCTATGCGTTCAACCAGAAGCATTGCACAATAACACTACGTGAAATATCTAGGCCCAAAGAGAATACTTGAATAAAGTCACTATTTTAGTTTGTTTTTTTGTACTCAAAAAGTATTCTCGTAGCTCGATAAACTTAAGATCTAGCCACTGTAGGCACATTAAATATTTAAACATTTTCTTCAATGACTTTCTGGGTTAACAAGTTTCAATCCCTTAGGAAGGAGTGATCCACCTCTCAGATTTAATCAAAAATATCTTCATTTGTGTTCCAAAGATGAAAGAGGTTTTACGGGGTTGGTACAGCATGAGGGTAAGTAATTAATGACTTAATTTTCATTTTTGGGTGAACTATCCCTTTAAAGGTGCCCTAGAATGTTTTTTTTTAATTATTTTATAATGTTTCCTGGGTTGCCCTTATAATGTTAGTATGTTTTTTAGATCAAAAATAGTCATATTTTAGAAATAAAAAGGCATTTTTCCTAGCCTGATTTTAGTCTCTGATTTGAACACTCTGTTTGAAGGGGCGTGTCTGCTGTGAGAACCGGCCACTGCTGTGATTGGCTGACCTGCTTGCATATGAAATATGACACGTGAAACTCTCTCGAATACTTTCACTACAGCTGTTATATAAGTTTTAACTATTACAGCTATCGAGATTAACGAATCATGAGATGTTTTTAAAGTATTGAGATATATTCCCATCACATAAAATGTTGCTGTGATGAGCAATGAACAAGCAGATGACAGTTTGTTGATCGCGAGACAACGCAGTTTCTCTCTCTCATGCTTTCACCAATGCAAACGATGATGTACATACAGTAAGAGCTTCGTTGTGCAGTGTAACAGCGTCATTGATTTCATAACGAGTTTGGCAAGAGAGATAAACTCGCGCTGTGTGGATTGTTCTTTGACCGCTTTCTGTATAGTTTATTCACTAAGAATTAGCCTATTTGACGTTATATAGCAGCTATGCTCGTTACTTGGAGTTTGCTATTACTGTACTAGGATCTTGCGCTGGATCTAACACAGTGTAAATTATCGTTAATAAAATCACTACTTACCGGTTGCGGGAATATAGTTGGAATTACCCCCTTCTTCAGTTTGAGACGCTGAGAGAAGCTTGATATTGTCCCAGGTTAGAAAACAAGTCCGTGGTGAAATGGGCAGAGCAAACTAACAACTTCGAATTAAACTGTTGCGGTATCCGATTATAAACATCAACCATGCCTGTTGACATTTCTTTTATGTGGGAAGGGTATGAAAAGTCCTCACATCCCCTGCACAGCCTGGAACATAGCATTTATTTCCATGATCTGCCATTTTCCCTATGATCCTAGCTTGTTCCGATGGTTCGGCTGCGCAGTGCTTGTCATTGAGGGCTGGGATATGCAAATCTTTGGAGGCGTGATCCCCGACTGTTGCGTCACAGTCGGTATTATGTGGAGATTCGCCTGTTTTTCAGGGGTGTTTTTTAAAAACGAGATTTAAATAAGAAGGAGAAAACAATGGTGTTTGAAACTCACTGTATGTCATGTCCATGTACTGAACTCTTGTTATTTAACTATGCCAACATAAATTCAATTTCACATTCTAGGGCACCTATAAACCAACACAGAATGTCACTGAAGTTCACTGGGAGTTAACACAACCATAAAAAGACGACAGGAAAAAATTAAATCAGGAAACACGGGGCTTAAATAACAACGAGAACTAATAAATAATTAACAGAACAAGTGATCGAAATCATTAATTAAACACACTGGGAAACTAGGCCAAATGACAACCAAAATAGAACACACAACTGAATGTAGCCTACACTGTAAAAAGTAAAGGTGCCTCAAATATCCTGTCCGATACTCAAGGAACTTCAAAATGTTATTTAAGCCTCAAAGCTCTTTCTCCTATAGTAGGGTTACTGGAGGAGCATTGACAATCTTTGCGGTTCTTGCTGGAACTTATGGGATCCTTTAAACACTTTGTATTCAGTTCAGAGGTTCTGGAGTCACCTTTTCACTACCACGAAACCTCGAAGTGCTTTGGGGGAAATTAGAGGATCTTAAATGCTATACAGGGGTTATTGTAAGATCTTTTAACATTTAAGTGGTTCCTGGAAGATCTTTTATGTTGAAGCCAGGATCTGGAGGAACCCAATGGTTCTGTGAGGCCAGAATAAGATTATTATTATCCTATTATTAGCTATTAGGCTATTATTATTATATGTGTTTAAAAAAAATATTCATAAATATATTTCATAAATTATACTTCTGATTCAGTATACATAAGACTTACATTTATTTAGTATAGGCCTATTTTATTGATTAATTTAAACCTTAAACAACAACAATAAATAGTAGGCTAATAGTAGGCTAGGCTAATATGAAGAAGAAGAAGAAGAAGAAGAAGAAGAAGAAGAAGAAGAAGAAGAAGAAGAAGAAGAAGAAGAAGAAGAAGAAGAAGAAGAAGCAGCAGCACGAGGAGAACAGTTTTATTCTGTCACGAAACTGCTGCTATCATCGCTTCAGTGAATCTCGCGCGCAACAAACATCAACTGATCATCATCGGATTCGGATTTTAAAGTAACGGCTCCTCTCGTCAAAGCGTCAACTGTTTGTTCAGTTCTCAAGGTTTGTAAACTCGCCAATGAAATATAAACACAGAGTCTACTCACTATATATTCAAACACATATATAAACTAAATATATTTGGTAATTTACCGTTTTTACAGTGTTTACCACTCGTTTGTTGCACAGTAGGCCACAGGCCTACATATCACATATGTGGCATGAATGTTTTAGCCGCGATGATAACTAATCTTATGAACTAACATTAATGAACAAACGGAAATCATGTCTTAGATTTTTTTAGTCATTCAATTTCTGATATAACTAATTAATAGCTGATTCCTGCTGTCGTCATTAGCGTTTGTTACGAATAACACAAGTGGAAATAGTTAACGTTAGTTTGATCTGTTTTTGTTTATTTACTACAGCCAGGTGCCCTGATTCTTTCAAATAAAGCCCTTTACTGGCCAATAAATATTATGTTGTGAATATAATCAGCTTTGTTATTTTGTTTCCCCAGGATAACCACTGCATTTCTAAAATCATCTGAACATTTCAGAGGCAACATTGAATACAGTAAGTTACCTACACCACATGCAAGTACTTTATTGCTATGAACTTTTCTGTGTGAAATTGTATTGTTTGACTGTGTACTTGTGTTTTTTAATCAGTTATTCTCTGAAAATCTTCCCACATGCTCTCAAATCTCATTTAGGCCTATGTTAATCAGACAAATTATATCACAGGTTTGACGCCAATAATGCTGTGCATTTTTTTCTTATACCTTAACTAATAATTTGCATTTGAATTAAGACATTTGAACTCTGAATTATAACTATAAGTTTAGTATTTTTAGACAAAAATATATATTATATGGCTTCAGAAGACTTACAACACAACTCATAACACATGAGTGTTCATTTTTAATTTTACATATTTTTGGATCTTTCCTGGGATATTTTTGGAGCTTAACAGAATATTTATCCATTTTTACATAAATTGTTGCATTGAATTGAACTAGACAAGTACATATGAATGGTCTCATGAATGTTTTACACAATTGTTTTCTGCTTGTTTCATGCAGTGAAATTGAACGGTGACTGGGGTGGCATTATGCCTGAGATCTGCTTGGGTTCCACCACCGACAGAAAGTCAAACAGGTTAGGAATGTCACAAGGCTGAGGAAATTATTTTAAGTTCACAACTCACTGATTCTTGAGAGTCGGGACAAAACATTTGTAGCAAAAATTAAGAAATTCATCATGTATGACATAGTTACAAAGTTAAATCTAAAGGAATTGTATATACCTATCTGATTTTTAGAATAAACTTTTTTATCTTTTTGGGGAAAAGTTGTTTAAATGTATGGTCTGTGGTTAGATGGTCCATGTTATTGCACTTGTCCTCAGCAAGACGTTACAATATTAACCATCCCAAAAAACTTTAAAAAAAAGCTCTACAATTGTGAAAATATATATATCAAATAAACAATAAGGGGTATAAATATAAAAAACAATGCATGAAGTGAACATCAAACAATATTTTCCATAAATATCTGCCTATTAAAGTTGTGTCCTCAGTTTCTGTCAACTCCGTCAGATTTTTTCATAAAGCTCTTTAAATCAGGAAATAGCATGGTCAGCTATATACTTGAGGACCCCTTTTCATCTCCCTGTCTGTAGTGAATGCAGCACTACCACACATGCTCTGGTACAGTTTCTATCTTTTTATATTTTAAACAAACAATGGCAATATTCCTATGGTCACAGCTGCACCATGTCAATACCATCTTTACGTTAAGATACTTTTTTTAAACCATAGCGGATAGAATTTAAGCATTTTAGTGAGGTTATTGGGACAGCTAGCAACTGAGGAAAAACTACCTAGCTGCAGTGTATAAAACATGTTTTGGTGGGAAAATACATGCCCTTACGTCAACTCCATCAGACGTCAACTCCGTCAGGTTCTATGTCTGACGGAGTTGACCTGTAAGCTGACGGAGTTGACAAATCCACCAATAACCTCTTAATGTGTGAATGTAATATTATTTGTGAATATAGTAAAGGGTTAAACTGTTATTTCAGGGGTTTATTTACATATAAATGCACATACATGGCATGCATTACATTATTTAACCATACGCATCTGACTTGTAGAGAATGGGGAGGCAGTGGTCTGCTTATTATTGTGTAACGTGTAACTTTGCCAGCACTTTAATATATTATTTATATATGTAGAGACAGAGATAGAGAAATGAGAGGCCAGTGTAGGGCTGGGTGATATGGCCAAAAAAAAAAGAAGTATCAGGATAAAAAGTCTGATTCTATAGTCTTATTCAAGTACATTTTTCTTTATTTCAATTTGTATTGTGGGATAGCATGGCTGGACAGAAATTGTCAGTTGAGGAGCAAAGGAGAAGAAATAGAGAGTACCAACGAAAGAGAGGAGAAAAATTAAACAGTGACCAAGAGACCAAGCATGCTATGCAAGAGAAGGAAAGACAAAGGTGGAAGAAGAGAGTTAAAGACAAAAAAGTAATACAAATAGAGCGTGTGCATGTCCGACACCTGCTGCTCAAGGCATAAGCGCAGGTTAGACAAAAATGAAATCTTAAGTAAGCTAATTGAACCTGATTCTAAGCTACAGATAATGTGTTGCAGTATTGTTGTCAAGGAATGTCAATTTAAGATCACACCCAGTATAAAGTAGGTATAAAGTTTCCCTTATTGTTTTTTTTTTTTTTTATAGTTGGAAACGGTGTTATTTATAATAGTTGGAAACGGTGCATGTGCAATATGTTTATTATAGTTTGCTTTACAGTAAGTTCAATACTCTAATAACAAGGAGAAGTTTTAGTAGTAGTTTAAAGAGCATATCTGTTCAATAATCACAATGCACACATATTTTTTGTCAACACCGTCAGATCTTCATCAACACCGTCAGTTTTTCATCAACACCGTCAGATCTTCATCAACACCGTCAGAACTTCAACAGCGTTGGATGTATGTTTTTGTTAATTTTTTGGGGAAAAACATTTTCTTCCTTCAGTTTATGTTGTTTTTGTAATAAAGGGCCATCTGATGTACATCATCTTATGTTTTATTTATTTAAGGAATTTTTTTTTACAATATTTAAATTAAAATCAAAGTTTGAAAATGCAAATATTTAGAAATCTGAGTTTTCAGAATAGTGTGAAATCACAACTTAAGTTTATATCTTGTATTTTTTTTTACATATCAGAGTAACTTAACACTATTTCAATATACTTCAGAATTTTAGATTCTTGTTGGATTGGAAGAATTAAAATTGTATACTTTTTAGTGTGACTGACGGAGTTGACACAAATCCAGTTCTGAAGGGAAACATGTTTATTTGTTAAAAATGTGTTTTTATTTGGAACCTGTTCCTTTACATGGTTAAATAACTAAGGCCTTTCTCTGCAGAAACATACAACTCTAATTGATATAGTGTGTATTTTTTTTTTAAAGTTTTTTAAAAGTGTTTTGTCCCGACTCTCAAGAATCAGTGATCTATCACTTTAATAACATTACTAACAGTATTTAGCTGAAATACAAGTTTGAACAAGAAAAAAATATCTTTCAAGCAGCTTTCTGTTGGTCAAATCCAGCGAATTCCAGTGACCAACTTGGTCCCATAGTGACATTTTTGACCACACACAAAATTTCTGATCGTGTGGATTCTTATTGAAATGACTGGAATTCACCAGCGAAAATTCACAACAACAGATAATTTTACTGCACCTTAACTATCTATCTTGTTTCTTGAGAGAATACTCAACAACCAACTTATGAACACTGTTGATTCAAGTCACACAGAGCCGTCGCATAGACTATGCGAACTGTGCAACACACAGGGCCTCGTGCCACTAGGGGGCCTCGCAATTCTGCTGTTTTTTGGGGGTTTTTTTCAACAAATTAAGCGGGTTTTTCATAGGGCTGTAATCTCCCAGTCGATAGTCGATTTATTGGTCGATACATTCTGGATCAACCAAAATTCTGATTGGTCGATTTTTTACCGTGTTAATTTCATCAGGTGGAAAGCACTAATTGCTAATGGGGGAGTTTTCAGAGCACCCCTGTTTCACAGGTAACAGTCTGTCTTCAGAGAACACCCCCCTTGTTTTCACTTTTTTTGGATTAGCCCAACCCACTGTAGACAGATTGAAGAAAGTGCTAGAAGGCATTGGTCTGGTGGTTTGCTAAATATTAATTTAATTGTGATCGTTTAATTTACTGTCAGTCCTCCTCTACCATGTCAAAGACATCGGCGGTGTGGCAGCATTTTACAAAAATAGATAACGGAAAAAAAGGCGAATGCAAAGTTTGCAAGCAACAGTTTGCATATCACAGCTCGACTACATGGCATATCACCTAAAAACGGTAAGCTAACTTGTCTGCGTTAGGTTGCCCCGTCTGTTTTGAGTAGGGTATATGAATGGACATATAAGAAGAATTGGCATAAAACATGTAAATATGCCAATTAGTAGCCTAATAATTGTTTTATAGCTGCAAGCGCACCCGCACGAAGCGACGGTATTGCGCAATTGCGCTGTATTTGTTTTGAGCCTATACTTTATTTTTCATTTATGCACTTTATATAGTTTCTGCTCTTGCCTTGATCTGGTTTGTTTCATAAATATGGATGTGCCTTGAGTGTTTAAGTGTAAAAGCTTTAAGTCAATAGTCTATTCGTGTCTCAGCCATGAAGCGGCTACTATTAGTAGCCTACTACTACGCAATAGTAGTAGGCTACTATTGCGTGGCAGCGGTGCACGTGATGCAACGCTGTCAGAGCCGACAAAGTGTGTCATTTCAGTGCCAAATAATTAGGTCAAAAATGATTTAATATACTGCAAATAGCCTACTAGTTTTTATGTTTGTTTATAAATCATTTAGGCGGACAAGGCTACCAAGTACTGCGCAGCTAATTAATCTAACGTTTTTAACCCCATCCCACCCGAGTCGATTTTTTGTGGGGGGGGGGGATGGGGCTCGCATTTCAAGTTCGCACAGGGCCTCGCACCCCACCTGCACTGAAGTCACATATTTAAGCTTTTCAAAAGCCATAGTGTACATTACAGTCTCCAGTCTCACGGCATCCCAGGCTTCAATATTTTACGATTCAAAATAGCTGTAACTAACCATCAGATTTCAGTATCGAGATAAAAGTTAGGATCATAATTTTCAGGAATATTACAGCACAGTGAGTGTATATTAGCACCGCTTGTTTAATTTTGGCATCTGATAGAGCTTTTGGATTTGGAAACATTGACATCAGACTTAACAAGCTTTACACAACTTAACTGTGCCAACCTGGCCTCCTGTTTATATTTCTTGAATTTTTAAAAAAAACGACATTTAGGCCACTTGTCTTTAAAGTACATTTTTTTAGGGGGAAAAAGCTCAGATAATAGAATAAGCAAAAAGACTTCACATATAAAAAAGAAATATAACACAAACACAAGGTTAGGTTATATAAAAATAAAACATTCATAAATTATTTTCTGATTAACATATTACTGTCTTCAGTGAACTCAACGCAAATGATAATATTATTATTATTATTAGCCTACATTTAGGCTACATATTTAGGCGCTTTTATCCAAAAAAGGAACAAAGAAATTCGTCAAATGTCAGTCATAATACAGGGCTAAGATTATCACAAATAAACACAAGATTTTGACATGTGTGTGAGAGTGTGGAGCGCGCACTGCATGGCACGGAGGCACGGGCGCGAACACTTGCATTTTCCTATCAACAGTGGAAACAACTTAAAAAATACTCTATAATTTCTGGTCATACAGAAAAGAATAATACATCATTCGCAACTACTTTTATTTGTCCAAACACATAACAAGATGTATTAACACATAGCTTTTGTAAAATAAAATAAAACAATCAGGCGCACTTTCATGATCTCCGTGAAGAGAGACCGGTGTCTCCGCGAAAGTGAGACCGAGTGTGTCCGAGCATTAGTATGCGTGCGCTCTTTTAAACGCACTCGGATATATTTTTTTAAATATCGATACTAGAGGTTGAAATATCGATACACTATCATGAAAAATATATTGCGATAGTTAGCTGTATCGATATTTTTACACAGCCCTACTTTTGAATCAGGGTAGCCTTCGTCGCGCCACGATGACGCAACCGGCCTTCAAATCATAGACAGTAAAAGAAATGGACACAGCGACCCCATTAATTTCAACGGAGAGAATTGAAGCCCAATAGAAGCACTCACTTCCTGATAGCCAAGCGCACTGCGCATGCTCAAACTGAGCTTGACGATGTAGATGTGACGTGAGCAACCTGACTGACAGTTGTACGTCTTCTAGTAGCTGTGCCAAGAGGAAACTGAATCATTCCCTTCCGAAACTTGCAGAGCCGGAAATAGTGAGTATTAGCTGTCAATGAGTTTGCAGCAGAAGCAACTTTATGACTCTCTATGGGCTTCTCCCTTGACTTTATGCCTCCACGTCCCCCCGATTGCGCGCAAGCTTCTACTTCTGTCATAATTTTCTCTAGTGTGCGACAGAGAGTTGAGTGGTTATGACGCAATCGTTAGCCTATTTTTACAAAAAACGGCTTCTACGGGGCCATAACGTAAGATACAAAATAATGGAGCCTTTTATACATTGTCGTGTTTCTTTAGAAATAAATAATGGACAAAAGGAGTCTTTGGATGCCTCAGATGTAAAGTTATTTGCTGTCAAAGTGACGCCAAAATGAATGGGAGTCAATGGAATGCTAACAGCAGGTGGGTCACCGTGATTTTGCCAAGTCAGACATGGTCCTGGATCAACATATGTTGTTGATCCTGGATCAACATTCCTGTCCCAAAATGTAGTCCTTACCCACTTCCTACCCCTAAACCTAACCCTACCCATAACTTTTCCCTAAAATCAGAGGGTAATGAAAGGTGAATAACATTGATGTTTAAGTACTTCATCCTGGTTCTAAGCCTAAACATGACATAAACTGTAAACTTGTCCCTCAAATCTGATTGGTTGATTGGAAAGTTGATCCAGGATCAACAAAGTACTTGGTGGTACTTGGTGAAATCACGTTCACCACAGCAGGTGATAGTCAGCTACAAAGGCGGCTCCCAGCGAGGCTTCAGTTTCCGGCGGATGGATTACCCCCTTGCTTCGAATACGGCCTTCGAATGATGCGGAATTGAATTGGGACAGCCTTCATCACGCCGCGGTGACGCAATCAGCCTTCAAATGCGGCCAATCGGCCTTCAAATACGGCATTCGGAGGATGCAGCCTTCACATTGGGACACAGCTAGTGAGAGTGGGGTACAGTGTTGCCAGATTGGAAATGTCCAAGCATCGTACCAGAAGCTCAATATTATCGTATTTGGAAGAAAATTATCGTACACGAGTCAAACGGACAGAAAACAGCTATCTAGACAAGTGAAGTTGACTGTATTGTTGACGGGGGGGGGGGGGGGGGGGGGGACTGGATTGATATACAGGGCGGTCCTGGAGAATGGATGTACAAAGATAACTTACTTCTAAGCAGTTCAATCAAGCACGCTAGCTTTCATGACACACACACGCAGGGTCTCTTGCTCTCTCCCGTGCTCTCTCACCTTCACTTTCTCCTCACAATCATGACGTAGATCCACTGCTAGATCAATGAATATAGAAACACTATGATTACAATGACCTCCGATTCAATTGTCACAAAATTCTGAAATTATCGTACATTATGGGATTTTTTTCATTATTGATCGTACATCGTACAGAGGTCAAAATTATCGTACAAATACGATAATTATCATACATCTGGCAACACTGGTGGGGTATAACTGAGTGTGGAGCTGCGTGAGGAACTTGATGCAGGTGTGAGAGTGATCAGTGGAAACAGGTGTGTGTGAAATCAGTTCTACCAGAAAGACTCGGGAGATAAGATACTGTACAATAATGCATTTTATTAACAGCCCAGCAAGCCATATATTCAATAAAGTTCTTTGGCGTAGGCCCCGTCCGTAACTCGCGATCCGAGGGTACGGATTCTGCATATCCTGCCTGAAGATGAAGGCAGGGGCGCAGCCGACCCCCCTTGGGGAATTGGAAGGGACCGACCTGGTGGTGGTGGGGAGGATGGAGCGAAGACCGTCTTGGTGGAGGTGGGGAGGATGGTGGTAAGTGAAAGCGTCGGCATCTGTGAACTCAGACGAGTGTAAGTAAGGATCTTTTATACTTCACGTATTAGAATGCTATTGGATAGATAAGAAGGTAATAGATGACGTAACAATTGAGTCTTCCTGGCGGAACTTACGCTACGCTTTCATTTCTACCAGAAAGACTCGGGAGATAAGATACTGTACAATAATGCATTTTATTAACAGCCCAGCAAGCCATATATTCAATAAAGTTCTTTGGCGTAGGCCCCGTCCGTAACTCGCGATCCGAGGGTACGGATTCTGCATATCCTGCCTGAAGATGAAGGCAGGGGCGCAGCCGACCCCCAAGAATGGTGGAAGAATAATTCCGCTGGACGGAGCCCACCCCCAAAGAACGTAAAAGAAAAGTATACCCACCAGCCGTATGTTATGAGGTTCCTAAAAAAGAAGAAAAGAGTTAGCGAACAGCTGGTAGACATGGATGTATAAATTTCCATAGATAGTAGAGTTCAATCGAAATCGTCGTGGGAACGGAACTCTACGATCTAAAGTGGAGCATGCTTAACTTTATATAAGATACTTTTCTGCTGCTGAATTGCATGAGACATTTACGCATTTTCTGCCGCTTAGAATTTATTTTTATTATTAATGCATTTATTTATGTATATATAAAATTATTATTATTATTATTATTATTATTATATTTTATTTTTTTTAAACGAAACCACGCTGAGCCACGCCGAGACGAGGCAACGCTGAGCCACATAAAACGAGGCCACGCTGAGCCACAGAGACAAGGCCACTCTGAGCCACATAGACAAGGCCACGCTGAGCCACATAGACAAGACTACGATGAGCCACATGAAAACAAGGCCACGCTGAGCCACATAGACAAGGCTACGATGAGCCACATAAAAACGAGGCCACGCTGAGCCACAGAGACGAGGCCACGCTGAGCCACATAGACAAGGCTACGATGAGCCACATGAAAACGAGGCCACGCTGAGCCACAGAGACGAGGCCACGCTGAGCCACATAGACAAGGCTACGATGAGCCACATGAAAACGAGGCCACGCTGAGCCACATGAAAACGAGGCCACGCTGAGCCACAGAGACGAGGCCACGCTGAGCCACATAGACAAGGCTACGATGAGCCACATTAAAACGAGGCCACGCTGAGCCACAGAGACGAGGCCACGCTGAGCCACATAGACAAGGCTACGATGAGCCACATGAAAACGAGGCCACGCTGAGCCAGAGACGAGGCCACGCTGAGCCACATAGACAAGGCTACGATGAGCCACATAAAAACAAGGCCACGCTGAGCCACAGAGACGAGGCCACGCTGAGCCACATAGACAAGGCCACGCTGAGCCACATAGACAAGGCCACGCTGAGCCACATGAAAACGAGGCCACGCTGAGCCACAGAGACGAGGCCACGCTGAGCCACATAGACAAGGCCACGCTGAGCCACATAGACAAGGCCATGCTGAGCCACATGAAAACGAGGCCACGCTGAGCCACAGAGACAAGGCCACGCTGAGCCACATAGACAAGGCCACGCTGAGCCACATAGACAAGGCCACGCTGAGCCACATGAAAACGAGGCCACGCTGAGCCACAGAGACGAGGCCACGCTGAGCCACAGAGACAAGGCTACGATGAGCCACATAAAAACGAGGCCACGCTGAGCCACAGAGACGAGGCCACGCTGAGCCACATAGACAAGGCCACGCTGAGCCAAATGAAAACGAGGCCACGCTGAGCCAGAGACAAGGCCACGCTGAGCCACATAGACAAGGCCACGCTGAGCCACATAGACAAGGCCATGCTGAGCCACATGAAAACGAGGCCACGCTGAGCCACAGAGACAAGGCCACGCTGAGCCACATAGACAAGGCTACGATGAGCCACATAAAAACGAGGCCACGCTGAGCCACAGAGACAAGGCCACGCTGAGCCACATAGACAAGGCCACGCTGAGCCACATGAAGACAAGGCCACGCTGAGCCACAGAGACAAGGCCACGCTGAGCCACATGAAAACGAGGCCACGCTGAGCCACAGAGACAACGCTACGATGAGCCACACAGAGACGAGGCCACGCTGAGCCACGCATGGACTAGGTTCGCTGAGCCGCTAGGCCGCTAATGCTGCACATGAACGAAACGCGCATAGAAAAGCCACTAGGCTGCACGAAGCCAGACCCCTAAGGACCGTATTACCAGCGATAGGCGCAAGGACGAATTATTCAAGCTGAGACTATCGCCAGATAGATGACGCATGACACCACCACCAGTAGTTGCATAGGTATTTACCTGAACCGTTACTGGAGAGCTTGCTGAGCTTCGAGGATGACCATCTGCCCAGTCTCTTAAAAGCTGAAGTAGAAATGCCACGATCAGCTGCTGAAGTGGCTGCCCCGATCCTGAAGGAATAACCAGTATACTGGGAGGGAGATAGACTGTCGCTTTTGAGGACAGAAATTGATAAGCCCTGAACCAGCTTAGAGAGGAGTGCTCCGTTAGTTAGGATAAATAGAGGGGAATTTAATCATAGATGAGAAGGGACAGAATTTATTACTAATTTATAAATGATGATGTGATACAGAGCCTTGAGAGTCATTCTTAGAGTTCTTAAGAAAGCTAGTAAAGAATTAGGTGAATAACTTAAATCAGAAGTATTTAGCTCCTGGAGTGAATCCCTGGATGCATGTGCCGTGAAAGCTGTAACAGACATAGCTATGATCTGAAACAACAATAGGAAAAGAGACATTGCGGACGGGAGGTAATAGAAGGGGGTTGGATAGATTTGCTTTTCTAACTTACTTAGTGTGTAATGTTGCCATTTAGGCATAACCAACACCTGCAAGGTTACAACGCTCAAAGTTCGAGTAATGGGGGAATTCCATTAAGGAATTTCTTTTTTAAAGACAACAACAATGCTGAGAGGAGCTAAACAACATTCCTCCTGGGTTAGTGCTTCACAACCCTAATTTTTGCATGAATCTGCCCACGGAATATGATTTATAGATTATCAAGAGATAATAGCCAATCAGTGACTAGAGATAGCTACGCATGAGCTACATAATTCATGAATGACCATTCGGAATATTGTCTATATGTTGACACTTCTTGAGTCTCCATTTTGTATGATTCCGGTTGAACAAAGCGAAAAGTTTTAAAAATGTCGGTGAGAGGTAATCGAAGCTGCAAAACGAGCTGTTGAAACGCCGATCCCTGAGCCGGGAGCAGCAGCCCTACGATATCCAAAGGGATAGACAAATGATATGCTTACTCACCCTTGAAATGACCATTCCAGCATGCTATTCAAAATTATCTGTGGAGCATTCCGAGCCAAAACCCGCATACACACCGGAGACCCATCAGATATCCTGAAGTAAGGTGACGGCTTCCGGTCAGGAAGCTACTATCATTACCAAAATGATACTAGATGTGTTTTTGGAGCATAGAATACTTTTCTCAGATGCACAGCATATGCCTGACATGGCTCCCAAGTTGCTCTTTGCAGAAATAGCCCCATTCATGGCTGGCACATCGCTGGCCACGACAAAAAGTTGAGACTATTGAATAGAAAAATACATGAACATGTAAATCATACAGTTGAGCAAAGACAATGTCACTCGAGTCTCCTTCACTGATTGGTTCTGGTAATTGAAATGACTTGAAAAAACTAATATGACTGTTAGTTCTAAGGAGATAGCAGTTTTTGGCTAAGTAGCCTACATGTGGTCTTTGACCGGAGCATCCTTAGTCTGCATTTCTCTGTACATTAATGTGGAAATACCCATCACATAAATTATTTCTATCACGCATATCAGTGGATTAAGTAGTCACCAGGAAGGTTGGTATCGCAGCAATAGAACACGTTATCTAATATTGAAGATCTAATTTTAAGTATTAAGGTGCTTATTATAAAAATTAAGTAGGCCTAAATATAAAAAAAAATTGTTTGTGAATTACGACACTTGTAATTACTGCCATTGTAGAGATATCCACTACAGTATGCATGAAAGTTCTTAAGTAGGCTACTAAAAAGTTTTTTTTTTTTATTTTTTTTATTATTTAATTTATATATATATATATATATTATATATATATATATATATATATATATATATATATATATATATATATACATATATATATATATATATATATATATATATATATATATATATATATACACAATCAGTTACTCAGTTGTTAGTGGGTATTTGCAAACATTCCACATACTGTGGAATATCGGTAACGGGAAACTTGCTACGAACATTTCCCCTTTAAGGCGAGCTATCCAGCCCCGTTGCAGTCTGCAGATCAGTAGAATTAGAAACGCGCGGCGCCACGTTGTCACGGATGATACAGGAGTCAGACAGTTGGTAAGTGAATAAGTGTTTATTTTCAGAACAGCAGAAGCAGACGGAGTTATGGTGAGTATTCTAACAGAAGATAATTGGAAGAACTTAGCCCTGGAATAACAAGAGTCTCTCTTTCAGATGCTGGTGGACAGTCACTGGAATGGGTTGCAGTTGGACGGCTGGGAACTGAAGACGGCAGACGGTGAAGAAGATAATCCAATAGAGTCAGGTGAGTAGCAGGTAAGTAGTAGGTAAGTCTTTGGTTGAGCATGGGAGAGTCTGAGAGTCAATGTAACGACGAGACCAGACAATGAGTGTGAGACTGAGTGTGGTATTTAAAGGTGGTGGGATGATGAGGTGCAGGTGATAGTGATTAGAACTCAGGTGATAGTGAACGAGTAAATGAATGAGTGGGAGGAGTGAGTGAATGAGTGGGAGGAGAGTGTGGATCTGCTGGAGTCCTGACAGTACCCCCCTCCTCCGAGGCGGCTCTTGACGACTGCGAAGAGGGATGAGTTCGATGACGAGGTCTGCCACGGGGCCTGGGAGCTGGGCGATCGGGATGATTGGTGTGGAACTGTTGAAGGAGAGCTGGGTCCAGGATGTCGTCCCGAAGAACCCACGACCGTTCCTCAGGACCGTAGTCCTCCCAGTCCACTAGATATTCCAGCCGAGGACCTCGTCGCCGCGAATCCAAGATGGTGCGGACTCTGTAGATGGACTCGTCCTCTACCGGGATAGGAGGAGGAGGTTCGATGGCCGGGTCAGGTTCTGTGGGAGGAGAGGAGACAGGTTCAATGAATGGTTTCAACAGTGACACATGGAATGATGGTGAAATCCGGTACTGTCGAGGGAGATTGAGTCTGTAGGTGACCTCGTTCAGCTGCCTCTGCACGGTAAATGGACCGATGTATCGAGGACTCAGCTTACGGCAAGGCAGGCGGAGGCGCATGTCCCGGGTCGAAAGCCACACCTTCTGTCCTGGCACATACTGAGATGGTTCCACACGGTGACGATCTGCTTGGTCCTTGTGTCTCCGCACTGCCTGCTGTAGATGTACGTGAGCCGAGTCCCATACCCCCTCGCTCTGCTGGAACCAGTAGTTCACTGCTGGTACGTCCGAGGCTCACCAGACCAAGGGAAGAGAGGAGGTTGATAGCCGAGGATACATTGGAAAGGGGTGAGACCGGTGGTGGACTGTTGAAGGGAGTTTTGTGCGTACTTGGCCCACGGAAGGTACTGGCTCCAGCAGTCCTGGTACTGGTGGCAATAAGTCCGCAGGTAACGTCCAATCTCCTGAATCTTTCGCTCAGTCTGGCCGTTAGTCTGAGGATGGTATCCAGATGACAGGTTAACAGTTACTCCGAGAAGCTTGAAGAAAGCTCGCCAAACTCTTGACACAAACTGTGGACCCGATCCGACACTATGTCCTCTGGGATGCCGAAGTTTCGGAACACGTGAGTAAAGAGGGCTTCGGCGGCTTCAAAGGCGGTAGGGAGTCCAGGTAAGGGGATAAATTTACAGGCCTTTGAGAATCGATCCACGACCACGAAGACACAGGTATGGTTGTTAGATCTGGGAAGGTCCGTCATGAAGTCTACTCCGATGTGAGACCATGGACGACGTGGAAGCGGAAGAGGGACTAGCTTGCCTTCTGGGAGTCTTCTGGGAGTGTTGGTAACGGCGCAGACTGAGCATCCCTTGACGTACCGGGAAACATCCTGAGAGATGGTCGGCCACCAGTACCGGTTACTGAGGAGCGAGAGGGTACGCCTGCTACCTGGATGTCCAGAGCCCGGAGTGGTATGAGCAGAGTCCAGAAGGGCCGTACGAAGGTGACGTGGAACGAAAGCACACCCTTCTGGACCTCCCGGCGGAGCGGGATGAAGGCGGTTCTCCTGGGATATCTGCTGGTCGATGTCCCAGACGATTGGATTTACAAACACGGCTGGAGGGAGGATAGGTTCTGGGAGAGGGTCTTCACTTGACGGATGATGAAGACGGGATAGAGCATCTGCCTTACAGTTCTTAGAACCGGGTCGGTAGGACACGAGGAAGTCAAAACGTGTGAAGAAGAGTGCCCATCGGGCTTGGCGGGGATTAAGTCTCTTAGCCTCTCTGAGGTACTCCAGATTGCGGTGGTCGGTAATGACCTCGAACCGATGGTTTGCTCCCTCCAGCCAGTGCCTCCACTCCTCTAATGCCAACTTGATGGCGAGCAGTTCTCGATTCCCAATGTCGTAGTTCCGCTCCGCCGGGGACAGCTTCTTAGAGAAGAAGGCACATGGATGGAGTCTGGGAGGATCACCCTGCCGCTGTGACAGGACCGCCCCAACTCCGGTGGAGGAAGCATCCACCTCCACAACGAAAGGGATCTCTGGGTTCGGATGAACTAGAACTGGGGCGGTCTGGAAGGCTTCCTTTAGGTGTTTGAAGGCTGAGATGGCTTCGGGCGATAAGGACAGAGATTTGGGCCGGCCTCTGAGAGAAGAAGTCAATGGAGAACTGATGTGACTGTAGTTGTTGATAAACCTCCGGTAGAAATTGGCAAATCCTAGGAAACGTTGGAGGTCTTTTACCGTAGAGGGTTGAGGCCAGTTCTGGATAGTTTCCACCTTCCTCTGGTCCATCCGAACTCCATGTTGGTCGATGAAGTAACCCAGGAACTGAACAGAAGTGGTATGAAACTCACACTTTTCAAGTTTGAGATAGAGCTTGTGAGCTCACAGCTTCTCCAGGACTGCAGTGACGTGGCGATGGTGTTCAGAGAGAGATGAGGAATAAATGAGTATGTCGTCTATGTAGACCACCACAAACTTGTTTAGGTATTCTCGGAAGACCTCATTCATGTACCCCTGAAAGACTGCTGGGGCGTTGGACAGCCCGAAAGGCATTACCCGGTATTCATAGTGTCCAGAGGGTGTGATGAACGCCGTCTTCCACTCATCACCCCGACGAATTCGGATCAGATTATATGCACTGCGGAGATCAAGTTTCGAGAAGATTCGGGATCCACGCAACTGTTCCAAAGCTGCTGGGACCAGAGGAAGGGGATAGCTGAATTTTACAGTTTGAGAGTTGAGATGGCAATAGTCAATGCACGGCCACAAGCCCCCGTCCTTTTTTGCCACGAAGAAGAAGCTGGCAGCGGCAGGGGATGTAGATGGACGAATAAACTCTTGTTTGAGGGCTTCCTCCACATACTCCTCCATGGCCTTCTGCTCCGGGATGGACAAAGGGTATACACGGCCTTTAGATAGAGTAGCTCCAGGTAGCAGGTCGATGGCACAGTCCCATGGCCGATGAGGTGGAAGTTTGGTTGCCAACTGCTTGCTGAAGACATCCTGGAACGCCCTGTACTCCACTGGAATTTCTACCTGGTGTTGTACCTCGGGGCTCTCGATACTAGTGGAACAAACGAAAACCTTGGATCTTCCCTCAGGAGGTGAGTATACCATGGAGGATTCTTTACTGATTTTCTTAACCGGTGCTAGACAGGAATGGAAACACTGTTCTCCCCAGTGAAGGACTTCCCCAGAATTCCAGTCGATGGTAGGTTGATGTTGGACCATCCAAGGGCGTCCCAGGATGAGCTCAGCAGTTGACTCCTCCAGCACCATAAAGGAAATCTCCTCCGAATGCAGACATCCTAGACGGAGCGTCAGTGTGGGGGTAACGTGACGAATTCGACCTCGGCCCAGCGGCTTACCCTGGATAGTCTGTACTCGAAGGTCCTGATGACTTCTGAGTTTACGGATATTCAGTTTCTGGAGGAGTTGCGTTGATATGAAGTTCCCCGCCGAGCCAGAGTAGAGGAGAGCTTGTGCTGAGACACATACAAGAGGGGTTAGTAAATGGACTGTTGTTCGGTTCAGGGTAGCAATCTTGGGTGGAATCTGAATAGTACTCACCGCTGGGCGTTGAGGCCGAATGGGACAGGTGTCGATGAGATGCCCGTTACCTCCACAGTATAAACAGAGATGGTACTGTATGCGTCGCTGACGTTCCGTGGGAGAGAGATGCGTGGAATCAACTTGCATGGGTTCTGGTGCTGGAGGAGTGACAGATGGAGCCGTGGGCGGAGGATGTACAGCGGTCGCGAGCGTTTCACAGGCCGTCAGACGTTGAGACACTCTGAGAGTTTTCTGAATGAGATTTTCAAGTCCCAACGAATCCTCGTAGACCACAACTAGCTGTCGGATGTTCGGATTGAGACCATGACGAAAAGCGGTGATCAATGCAGTTTCATTCCAGCCACTTGACGCCGCCAGCGTGCGGAATTGGAGAGCATATGTGCTCACAGAAGATTTGCCTTGATGAAGATTAAATAGTTGATCATGTACAGTCAAATCCGAAACAGTCTGTCCGAAAACCTCTTTGAAGTGTTGAATGAAACTTGGTAGTGATTTAATCACGGGGGAATCAGAATTCCACAAGGACTGAGCCCACTGGAGGGCTCGACCGGATAGCAGTGAGGTGATAAAAGCCACGCGAGATGAATCGTTGGTGAATTGATGTGCTTGGATCTGGAAATATAGTGAAACTTGAAGTAAAAAACCGCTGCAATCCTCCGCCTCACCGGAGTATGTCGCTGGTCGGGCCATGGGACTTGCAGAGGCAGCTGACGAAGCAGCGGGTGTTTGCGGAAGTGGTTGACGGCGGGCAGACTGAAGGATATCCTCGGGAATTATAGGCGGATTAACTGGTGGTGAGGGAAGTAAAGACTGTCGAACAGCTTGCACGAGTTCCAGGAATGGATCAGGAGATGGATTTTCCCCGGGCTCCGTTGGGTTCTGCATTTTGCGGTCTGGTCTTCTGTCACGGATGATACAGGAGTCAGACAGTTGGTAAGTGAATAAGTGTTTATTTTCACAGCAGAAGCAGACGGAGTTATGGTGAGTATTCTAACAGAAGATAATTGGAAGAACTTAGCCACTGGAATAACAAGAGTCTCTCTTTCAGATGCTGGTGGACAGTCACTGGAATGGGTTGCAGTTGGACGGCTGGGAACTGAAGACGGCAGACGGCGAAGAAGATAATCCAATAGAGTCAGGTGAGTAGCAGGTAAGTAGTAGGTAAGTCTTTGGTTGAGCATGGGAGAGTCTGAGAGTCAATGTAACGACGAGACCAGACAATGAGTGTGAGACTGAGTGTGGTATTTAAAGGTGGTGGGATGATGAGGTGCAGGTGATAGTGATTAGAACTCAGGTGATAGTGAACGAGTAAATGAATGAGTGGGAGGAGTGAGTGAATGAGTGGGAGGAGAGTGTGGATCTGCTGGAGTCCTGACACACGTCACCGTGGACGGGACACCAGTTTGAACTCTGCCGCTGGTGTTGGAAGCAACGGAGAAATACTTACCTGAATTAAGTTTAATCTTGATAGAGGGGACATATTAGCAGTGGCTGGTGAAGCGCCTACCGAAAACTTGAAAAACCAACTTGAAAGCCTTGGAAGTGGAGCTTGAACTTGAACCCAGCGAGAGAAGATCGCCTCTCGTGACTTGCAGAGTTGCTGATTCATGTCGGTGGATCGTGATCTGCGGGATAAATGGCACCTGTGCAGACAGCGAGGTTCAAGTGAAAGCGTCGGCATCTGTGAACTCAGACGAGTGTAAGTAAGGATCTTTTATACTTCACGTATTAGAATGTTATTGGATAGATGAGAAGGTAATAGATGACGTAACAATTGAGTCTTCCTGGCGGAACTTACGCTACGCTTTCATTTCAGGGTGTGTGCGTGAGCAGTCCCAGGGAAGGCAGTGCAGGGGTGGAGCGCCCTCTAGTGACACTCGAGGGCAATCCAGCCGAACATCGTCACAGGTAACAACATGAAATAATAATAAATAAATAAAAATGGGTTCCTAGAGGATCTACAGACGGTTCCGCCGGTGTGTCAAAGTGAAGAACCCCAAAAGGCTCATCCAGGCACCTTTTCTTTTTACAGTGTAACCGATACAACTCTTCTGTGCTCCTCAAATACATAAAACATTTGCCTTATATATATATAGTGTTTCTTGAGTAAAGAAAGCACTGTACTTATTCAAACAAACAGTTCTTTATTTACATTTGCACTGCAAACAAGCAGAGAAGGTCCAAAATGTGTTGCGGCATTCACAATAGAGGTGAGGTGGAGTAATGAGGTTTTTCTGACAGATTAAATAACCAATGGAGTTACGAGGCTCAGTCACAAGCTCTTTTTAATACTTTTCACTGGACAAATATTTGCAAAACCCACAGACAGATGTAAAGAGTGATGAAAGATTTATGAAAACAATAATAAAAATTATGAAATTTGGATATACAATGATATTATTTTTATTTGTATTAATTTTTAAACAGTTTCTCGAATCTGATTGGCTGAAAACCTTTTTCTAGCCGTGTAACACAGTAACAGCACTCTAACCGTTTCACTCAGGGCTTGACATTAACTTTTTTGCTCACTAGCCAATGTGGCTAGTGGTTTTCCAAAATTACTAGCCACGCAGCATTTTTACTAGCCACATTTTTGTTGTTAAAAAATTACGTTTTATATGATTAAAGTTGACAACGGGGCTTAAAACGTACTAATATCATTATCTCTGATAAGGTTGTATGTAAAGTTTTGCATCAGTTTTTTTTTATCAGTAAATACTGTAATACAGAGTAGAACAATTATCTGCATTAGAAACAACGAGCAAAGAATAAATGATTTTTTCTAAGAAAAAAATCCACAATTAAGGCAACATGATTACATTTTTATATAGGCCTATGGCCGTTTTGGGGACTTTGGATTGTGTGTTTTGCATCTGCATTTCCTCGGAGATCTGACTGGTTTAATAATTATCATCATGAAGCTCTGGTAGCTCTGAGTAACTGGAGATATGTCCACCTGAAACAAGTATAGGCCTACAGGTCTTCATTTGCCAGATTATTCCCACAAACGCATCTCCTGCTTTCTTTCATGGCATGATTAATTTATTAAAACATAGAATTAACTCTGGAAAGATAGTTGTGATACGTGACATGGGCAGTCCTGCTAGTAGTTATACACCGTGTCCCTTAATCACTAAGAGAATTTTTTCTTTATCGCAGCTCTACCTTTTCTCTTTATCTCGTTCTCCTGCGCATTTTTTCTACGCACTGCTCGGCCACGCACACTCACGCACTGACTGAACGCTGTGGTGTGGTGTGTGTGTGTGTGTGTGTGTGTGTGTGTGTGTGTGTTGTGTGTGTGTGTGTGTTGTGTGTGTGTGTGTGTATGCGACCAGCAGTCACGTGTGATGATGACAGAGATCGTACCATCAGGTTAAAATCAGGCGGGAGGCTGATATACAGGTCTGAGGGACTGTGGCTGCACTGTGACAGATTCAACTTTATATTGGCGTTTGATAAAAGTCTGGATGTCATATTTGGCGCGCGCACCCTCGCGCAGCGGCACTGCAGGAGAGCGCGAGACGCGCCTGTGGTCTGGATTCTCCTGCTATTAAAAAAGATCACTTTATCATCGCTGCCGCTGGTTAAGTTGATAATTAAGGGCAGACTAAAACAGCCCTCAGTTCGACGGCCAGTCCGCGTGTTTTGTTATTTCAGATGCCTTTTTTTCAACACGCCAAAGTGGCTAGTGGGAGTGACTGTGTTACCCGCCACGGGTGAAATCCACCCGCATTTGGCGGGTTGGCGGGTGTTAATGTCAAGCCCTGGTTTCACTGTTTGTATCACTTCGCTTGCAGCGACTATCATGATGGCGGTCGAGCAAATCTACTCTAGGAGTCTAGTCTAAAAGTAATTTTTTAGGCGAGATGTTGTTATTTAGACCTCAAATATGTGACTAATATATAATCGTAGTGCCAGTCTGTTTAGATGCTTTTGCAGATGCAAGCTTCAGGCCGTCAGCGGCTGTTCAGCGCTAATGTACCTGCTGAGAACAGCGTCATCTCAACCAGTCCTTCGGGAATTTGCCGCTGGCTCTTTTGTAGATGGTTAAACATGAGATATAATTAATTTGGGGTACATCAAATGGGCAATTTGGTTTTATTAATCTATTTGTTCCAGAGCAAATCAATTTTGGTTAAGGGGAAAATTAAGTTTCCTAACTTTACATTTATAGGCTATATTTCACTTAAATCCTGTACTAGAGTGCTGCTTGTAAGTTTGACTGGATTGCAGATTTGTAGCTATCGTTTATTTTAGTAATCGAGTATTCTACAGATTATTCCATCGATAAATTGAGTAACAGGATAAAAAGAGATCAAAGTAAACAACAGCCTTTAAAATTACTTAAAATACAGATATATAATAAAAAGCAATAATAATTGGTTCAAATAAAGTATCAAAGTAATCATATGGGTTTTAATGTACCTACGACACTGTTAAAATACACCATGTAAAAATAATGATATAAACTATACTAACATAACTTATGCATTACTATAACAAATGCTTGCAGAGGGCGCCAACGGTCTGGTGTTAGTTGTTGTTGCACTGCATGATTACATTCTTGTTTAATATAGACCTTTTGCACGTGACGTCACGCTCTACTCGCGCGAATTCTGAACACCATGACGGACGGCGGAAGAGCTATTCTGTAGACGGACGGCAAGCCAAGCGAGTACGTGTTTGTGTTCATTCTTGTTATAAAATTTGTTATTTCGTGTTGTGCTGTGGGCTGTGCTAATAGACAGGGTAAAGACAATATTTCGTTTTATCGAATACCATTTGATGGGGCAGCCGAAAGGACTGACAGCCCTCCAAGTACTCCAGGATTTGCAGCGAGGTACAAGGTAAGGTAAGATTCATGTATTTCCCAGTTACATGTAATTAATTTTTGTAATACCATACCGTCATCCATGTCCAGATGGAGACCCAGTCAAATTGTCATTTGTAACATGAGTAACCTAGCTATGTAATCAGCAAGTACCAGCTAGTGTGATAGGGCTGTGCACTTAAATGTCTATGCTTCTCTCGGATACTCATAAACTTAAGTTAGAGGCAACGTAAACATTGCCATCTGAGTGTCACGGTAGACGTATTCATTGGTTTCTTCTAGTCTTGTGTTTATGTTGTTGTACGAGTGCACGTGTGTAAGGGGCGTGCATGTATGTCATTACCCGATCCGCTCCAGCTGTTCATCATTACATCACCAGCTGCAATTGATCTCACCACTCTATTTATACTCACCGCTGTTCTATCATCCTTGTCAGATCGTTGTTTGATGTTATCCTTGGTGTTCTGGTTCTGTTCCTCTTCGTCATTGTGTGGATTTAGTTCGTCTCACCGTCTTCACGTCACGTCTGCACTTCAACGGATCTGACCGTCGAAGTCCTGCGTCACCCATCTTCACCTGCTTGTACTGTTGTCTGGACTGCCCTTCAATAAACACTGTTAATTCGCGTTTGCTTCCTGTGATCTCTGTAGTAACATGACAGAACGATCTGACCAGGGAATGAAAGCAGCGAGCACGTCTCCCTCATCGCTGGAGGAGTTCATCCATCACAGTGTCCGAAGAATGGACTCGCAGGAAAAAGAGATCGGCGACACGGGTCGTGCAGTACAAGCCCTGGTGACGCAGGTGTCCGAGCTCACCCAGCAGATCCAACGCCTAAGAGCCAGCCGCCCACACACCAGCCGTTCCTCCCGCACCACCAGGAAGCCCCTCCCAATCAGAGCCCCGTCTACCAGTTCTAGAGGCATATGCAGGTGAACCATCCCATTGCAGAGCATTTCTGACCCGATGTTCAATGCATTTTGCATTACAACCACGCACTTTCAACAATGAACAGGCCAAGGTGGCTTTTGTATTGACTTTGTTGACTGGGAGAGCGGCGCTTTGGGGAACGGCGGTGTGGGAAAACCAGAACCCATGTTGTGCCTCGTTCCAGATACTCTCCGCCGAGATGAAGCAAGTCTTCGACCAGGCGGTCTCTGGAAGAGAGGCAGCCAGAGCATTGGCCGAACTACGGCAAGGAGAGAGGTCAGTTTCCGATTTTTCAATTGAATTCCGGACTTTGGCGGCGGAGTGTGGATGGAACGAGGAGGCGCAGTGGGACATGTTCCTGCATGGGTTGGCTGACCACGTCCAGAAGGAGATCTACGCCCTGGATCTTCCCACCACACTTAATGGATTGATTTAGCCCTGCGGGTGGACGCTCGGTTATCCAGAATCGAGGGTCGAGCTCCGTCCACCCGCATGCTCGGTGTAGTCGACGGTCCACGATCCAGCGGCAGGGACGTGGCCAGCCCTGTCTACGATCACGAACCCATGCAGGTGGGTCGAGCTCGGCTTTCCCCATTTGGAGAGGGAGAAAGGCCTTTGCCTTTATTGTGGAGGAGCCGGACATTATGCATAAAACTGCCCAGTAAAAGATCAAGCCCGATAGTAAACTTGAGGCTACTATCGGGTGGGATCTCCGCCAGGAAGACCTCATCAACGACTACATCTACCTCCACCCTCCTCTCGGTAAGACTAAGATGGTCAGTCCACCAGCACGATTGTCAAGCACTTTTGGATTCCGGGGCTAAAGGTAATTTCATGGACCATAATTTCGCACACAGATTTCAGATTCCCCTCAAACCCCTCACTCACCGGATCGCTGTTCACGCACTGAATGGTCAAGAGCTCCCCACCATTTCCTTATCCACTGAAGACATCACCCTCATCACCTCTGGCAATCACACTGAAACTATTTCGTTTTATATTCTGGATTCAGGCACCTGTCGTCCTCGGACACCCATGGCTCATCCGAGTGGACTGGCTTCATAGATCTGTGCTGGAGTGGAGCAAGGATTGTCATAAGTCTTGTCTCGTGTCTGCTTGTTCGTCTGTACCTGTTTCTGTGTTACAGGAGGAAGCAGGGGATTTGTCTAACGTGCCCGCGGAGTATCTGGACCTGAAGGAGGTGTTCAGTAAGTCTCGTGTTACTTCTCTCCCTCCGCATCGTCCCTATGACTGTGCAATAGATTTACTGCCAGGTAAGTCTCTGCCTAAGGGCAAGTTGTATTCACTTTCGAGTCCTGAGAGGGAGGCTATGGAGAAATATATTTCAGATTCTCTAGCAACCAAGTTCATTCGCCTTTCCTCTTCTCCAGCGGGGGCGGGGTTCTTTTTTGTGGGGAAGTAGGACGGTTCGCTGTGACCTTGTATTGATTACCGAGGGTTGAATAACATTACGGTAAAGAATACTTATCCTTTGCCGTTGATGTCTTCAGCCTTCGAGAGGTTGCAGGGAGCATCCATCTTCACAAAACTGGATTTGCGTAACGCTTATCATTTGGTTCGCATTAGGGAGGGAGATGAGTGGAAAACTGCTCTTAACACCCCCAGGGGGCACTTTGAATATTTGGTCATGCCGTTTGGGCTATCCAACTCCCCAGCATTTTTCCAGGCACTGGTCAATGACGTGTTGCGAGATATGATCGATCAGTTCATATATGTCTACCTGGATGACATATTGATTTTTTCTTCTTCTCTCCAGGAACATGTGCAACACGTCCGACGAGTGCTTCAGTGGTTGCTAGAGAATTGGCTTTTTGTCAAGGCGGAGAAATGCGATTTTCATTCACAGTCTGTTCCTTTCCTAGGGTACATCGTGTCGTCTGAGGGAGTGCAGATGGACTCTGAGAAGATTAAGGTTGTGGTAGATTGGCCTAGTCCAGATTCCCGCAAGGCCCTGCAGAGGTTTCTGGGGTTTGCAAATTTTTAACGGCGTTTCATTCGCAACTTCAGCCAGCTGGTCGCACCTCTGACTGCCTTGCCCTCCCCCAGAACTACGTTCAGGTGGTCTGACACAGCTGAGGCTGTGTTTACTAAACTGAAAGGCCGCTTTGTTTCAGCCCCCATCCTCATCACCCCTGATTCATCACGTCAGTTCGTGGTGGAGGTCGACGCATCAGAGGTGGGAGTAGGGGCAGTGTTGTCTCAACGTTCTCCTGTAGACGACAAGATGCACCCTTGCGCGTTTTTGTCTCATCGGTTATCCCCAGCCGAACGTAATTACGACATTGATAACAGAGAGTTGTTGGCAGTCAAGTTAGCGTTGGAGGAGTGGCGCCACTGGTTAGAAGGGTCGGGGGTACCTTTTGATCAAAAGGTTTTGATCAAAAATTTATCAAAAGAACCTCACATATATCAGAACTGCTAAAAGATTGAACTCCAGGCAGGCTCGGTGGGCACTTTTTTCGGTCGTTTTGATTTTTCTCTCTCTTACCGTCCGGGTTCCAAGAACATCAAACCTGACTCCTTATCTCGCATATTTGATTTTTCCGAACGCTTTTCTACTCCCAAGTGTATTTTACCCAAAACCATATTTGTTTCCGCACTCACATCGGAGGTCGAATCGAAGGTCAAGAAGGCCTTAGAAGGGGTAACACCTCCGCCCAGGTGCCCGCCGAATCGTTTATTTGTGCCGGAGGGATTACGGTCTGACGTATTCCAGTGGGGTCACGGTTCCAACGTGGCTTGTCATCCAGGAGTCAATCGCACTAGATTCTGGTCAAGCAACGATTCTGGTGGCCACTTACGGCTCGCAACATTCACAGTTTTGTTTTGGCTTGCTCAGTTTGTGCCACTGGTAAGTCTTCCAATCGACCTCCAGACGGGTTACGTCAGCCGCTGCCTTCGAGACCTTGGTCCCATATCGCTCTAGATTGTATTACCGCCCTCCCACCCTCCCAGGGTAACACAGTCGTTTTGAATGTGGTGGACCGATTCTCGAAGGCGGCCCATTTTATTCCCTTACCCAAACTTACCCTCAGCTAAGGAGACAGCAGTAACGATCGTAGATCACGTCTTTCGGTTACATGGCCTCCCAATAGACGTGGTTTCCGACAGGGGACCTTGTCCAAATTCTGGCAAGAGTTTTGTAAATTACTGGGGGCGACGGTTAGTCTGTCCTCTGGGTTTCATCCCCAGAGCAATGGTCAAACTGAGAGAGCCAACCAGGATTTGGAGAGAATGTTGCGATGTTTGGTTTCCAGGAATCCTTCCTCATGGAGCCAACAACTGTCTATGGTGGAGTACGCTCACAACACATTGCCAGTGTCGGCCAGGGGATATTTTTAGGTCAAACCGTTCTTGTCTGTCAGTCATACAGTATAATGCAGGTATATGGGGTCCACTTCAAAGAGCATGCACAGAGAAGTCCAAATTAAACATGATTTAATGACTCGTAAATGTAAGTACACATTGATGGCCTAAGACACGAAACGAGCGGTTTGTGTGAGAAAACGAACAGTATTTATATAGTTTTTACCTCTTGTAAACACAGCCACGTCCAAGTGTACCAAGTGTTAACTTCAGATAATTCGATTGACAAGTGGATGGAAACATGGCTACAGATAAAGATGGCTAGATGTTACAATTATATGTGGCTACTGATCACAGATACTCCGTGGTTTACTGCATGGATTAACGTGTGATCGATAATTAATGACTGCACTTCCCAGAGCTGGGATGCGTCCAGGCATCCATTAAAAAGCCACGGCCGACAATGTCCCCTAAAATCATAGGCTACGTGTTATATAAATCTTTACTTAAGTAAAAAATAGATGTAATACAAATTGATGTCTTACCTTTGCCATTATGAGGTACCTCCCCCCGTCGATAGCGTAGCATCGCGTACCTGTAACCCAGCCAGCTACAAAGAACTGGTAACCATCCAGACTTTTAAAAGCTTTGAGATCAGCACCCGTGTATGGGGATACCCCGTTTACCACATAGTGGTACAAATCGTGTGGGCTGAAGTCTAACAGATTCGGCAATTTAATGAGGTCCGTCAAAACCGAGGGAGGAAGAAGGTATGGATCGGTATCCAATCCAATCCAATCCAATCTCCAACTTCTCCAAATACCGCTCTTTGTAAGCACCTACCAGATGCCCTACCTCGACTGATAACGGCACGACAACTTTTTCAATAAAAGAAGCCATGAAGTTTAGTGGTATCTTATCTATTTTAAACTGTTTAAAACTAATCAAACTTCCCGCTCGTCTACTACTGTTTAGCCTGTGCATCCAGTGATTTTGCCGTACAGCATGGCGTCGTCACGTGTTTGCAAAGGGTCTATTGGCAAAACAACATTTCATTCAAATGTCCACTTTATATAGATGTTAACCTTTAATATTTGGTCACTTCTGTACGATAGAAATGCAACAGTCGCTGTAATTTCTTGAACAAGAACACATCAAAACATGCAAACTCAGAGCGAGAGTTTAAACTTTTATTTTGAAATCGAGATGAACGACAATTTGCATATTTAGAAACAGATTTATATATTCTCCTGTGCTGGCGTGGATTTACAAATGCGTTATGTTACAAATTTTGGGAAATAGCGCACACGTGTTCCCAGATGAACGTTATAAGCAATCCAAACTCAAAGCATGCAGAGATGGAGTGCATGCAGAGATGGAGTTGGAGAAACCCAAGACGCTACACGATAACTGCAACTATGAAACAAACCGCGTCTGACTTTTTTGCGTTCACAAATGCACATTGCACGTTATTGGAAACCTAAACAAACAGCACATGCAGAGACTGAGTTTGCTTGGAGCACCGTTTACTATGAACGGAGCTAAGGTAATTTAAACATACTCTGCACGTGTAGCCTAAATAATTAAAGGCTTGTGCTTCTCTGTGAAAAAAACAAACAAACCGCCGATAGTATTTATTTAACTGAATCGCAGCCTTTGTGATTTCACAATAGCATTATGCATTAGCACTAGAATTATTGTAAATGGTTTTAAATATATCGCGTAGCCTTAGAAAACGGTGTATTCATATCGCCTGTGTACACGCCACCTCCGGTATTTTGCCGGTTAGGCTACTTGACAGGTAAATTCCAAGGGGGTATTCCATCAGCCGGAAGTTGAAGCCTCGCGGGAGCCACCATTATAGCAGAACTTCACCTGCTGTTAGCATTCCATTGACTTCCATTCATTTTGGCGTCACTTTGACAGCGAATAACTTTACATCTGAGGCCCATCATTTGTCCATTATTTAGGGAGAAGCCCATAGATAGAGAGTCCATAAAAGAAATGGGACAAAATATTTCAACAACGTTTTTGAGGAATTAGGTGAATCAGATTTGTCTTGCCACCGCTACTAGAAGATTTACAACTGTCAGACTGTCATCACGTTCAGTTTGAGCCTGCGCAGTTGCTCAGCCATCAGACGGAAGTGCAATAATCGGGCTTCAGTCTTCCCCGTTGAAATCAATGGGGTCGCTGTGTCCATTTCTTTTACTGTCTATGGTAAATTCCAATCGAGGATTTTTTTTTCATTACAGCCCTACTGGATTGTTGGCTTTGATTTATTTCATATCTTTTATAATGTCTATTGTTGTTAATTGAAATTATTTTTGTTTAATAAATATTATTTTATATTTGATATGCCGTATTTGGCATTGAGATAGGATTGTAACATGGACTTCAGTGAAAGTTACATTACGCCTGCGGCCTGTAGAAGGTGGCAAAGACTGTTTTTATGAGTGAGTCAGAACAAGGAAGTTGTTTAAGCACTGTCATGGGAATGACAATATGGCAAAGACGAACATATCGCTTTCCTCAGCCGGCATTTGGATATAATATTATGTACATCGGTGGTTTACTGCATCAGATGCAGTAAAGGCCTCATTATGCTTCTGCGTCAACTCCACGGCGTAGCTTCGTCGTCACTCCTACGGCGTCGTTGCCGTTTTATGGTTCTGCGTCAGGTTGCGTTGCATCGCGGTGCATCTGACCAATCACAGCCCTTGCGGTCTGCGTCGCCTCGACGCGTAGTTACAATTTTTTGGAGGTGCACGTCAAGCTACGGCGTAGGGGTTGGAGAGGGGTTCGCGGTGACGCAGAGGGGTCTGCGAGGGTACGCCGTCGTTTCGACGCAGAAGCATAAAACAGGCTTTATACACTCGTTTTAGTCGATCTCTCTCTCATAATACCATAATAATGTACTCTAATACAACAAGCTTCAATGAAGCGACTCTTAACTTTTATTATTTTCCAGGATATGAATTCTTAATATCAACAATTCAATTTTCACTAGTTAAAATAATAGTTATTGATATCAGGAATTATATTTAACAATGGCACTTTTTGATATAACAAATTACACTTCCACTAGTAACAATGCTAATTCTTGATATCCACAATTACATTTTCACTAGTTAAAATGCTAATTCTTGATATCAACAATGGAATTTTAAAGGGGTGGTTTACTGCTTTTTTTCTTTGCATGATTGTGTTTATGGGGTGCAATATAACATGTATTCGTGGTTTTTCTTTTTTAAAAAGTCTTATTTTTCATAAATTTCACCTTTATTGTAAGCCTCTTTCTCTTCTGTCATTTGAACGACCGGTTGACTTCCTGATTCTATGAAACCACTCCCTCAGAAACACAGGCAATGGGCTCAGATTGGTTAGTTTGGGCCGGTGTGTTGTAATTGGCTAAACTGCGTAGCGCACGTTGTCCGGAAACCGTCACGTCCCTTACCTTTACGGGCGTGAGTTTCATGTGCTCCGGTTAATGTAAATAATGGTGTGCGATACTGCCGTATCAGTTTGCGCCCGAATCAGACCCAGAAAGTGGCGATGAAGAGAGTCAAACAGAACCTCCCCATACACGGCTGTTACAAAACGTTTCTGAATGGTACATTTTTGAATTATTATTATTCTATTCTTCTATTATTACATAAGAAGAAGAAAAACGAAAAATTACGTCATAAAGTAGCTATACATGGCAAATACATTTACAAAATCTATATGATTAAAAATTCAGGTCCAAAATGTTTGCACGCGTTTGCCATAGAAACACGAAATAGCATAACCAAGTGACTTTAAAGTCGCTGTAATCTGTAATTGTATTTTCACTAGTAAAATGTGACCATATAGGCTGCCATTCAAAACCAATTGTTGATATCAAGAATTTATTTCTTACTAGTTGAAATTCCAATTTCACATATCAGAAATACAATTCTTACTAGTAAAAATCTTTATTTTTGATATCAAGAATTCAATTGTCACTAGTTAAAATATCTATTTTTGATATCAACAATTGAATTGCTACTAGTAACACTGTTCATTTTTGAAATAATTCCATTTTCACTAGTGACAATGTTAATTTCTAATATCTGAATGTGATTGTTACTTGTAAGAAAGCCATTTTATATATCTGAAATTATATTGATATACATTATATACAGAATATACAGAAATACATTATATAAAAAATTTACATTTTTACTAGTAGCAATTCAATTGTTGATATCAAGAATAGACATTTTTACATAACCACATAATTCTTGATATCAGGAATTCACATTTTTACTAGATATTTATAAAACGTTTACTTGTCATTAACTATTATTAATAAAAATATGAGCTCAATAGTTAGGCGGATACATATTTTTGATGCTCAGATTGATATAGGCCTATGCCTTCTGTAAGCCTACTTCTAGTGATTGTAAGCTGCTTGCCCAGGCTGTAGCTGAGCCTTATGGGAATTGCAGTTTTTCTGACTTTATGAGCTGTGGACAGCTTCAAATGTGCAGGAGATTGTACAGAGAGATCATTATATTTGGCAACATCAACATCAGAGTCAGGTGTTTTTGCTGCCTCTGTCTGCTTCTCTCACACACTCTCCTAAACATGTGGTTTGAGTTTTAGTGGCGTCTCAAGCTCTCAAATACACACACAGGCCACCCTGATACCAATAATGTGCCAAAAGTCTGGGTGGGTGTGTGTGTGCACATTTAAAAATGTGTGACACTTATGCTGCATTTAGGTTTTATCTGATGAACTCGCTATAGTGTGTGTGTGTGTGTGTGTGTGTGTGTGTGTGTGGTGTGTGTGTGTGTGTGTGTGTGTGTGTTTGTGTGTGTGTGTGTGTGTGTGTGTGTGTGTGTGTGTGTGTGTGTGTGTGTGTGTGTGTGTGTGCGTGCGTGGATGTGTTCTTGTTCTTGGAATCTAATTATATTTTTTATTATCTGATTCATAGAAGGGATTATATTTCATTATTGTATTTTATTATCTTTATAAAATATGACACACACTCACTCTCCCTATCTTCACACTATATTTCTTTCTCTTTCTCACACACACGCTTCTGGGAGATGGATTGATGGAGTGTATTACTTTACCTACTTCTATTATGCCATTCCTAAAAAATGTGGAAATTATTTAGTACTCATATCGCCCAAGTTATGTCAGTGGAATCATGAAGTCATACCTCATTCCAAGTGGAAATAAGTCCTAGAAATAGAAAGATGGAGAGCGAGAGAGAGAGAGAGAGAGAGAGAGAGAGAGAGAGAGGAGAGAGAGGAGAGAGAGAGAGAGAGAGAGAGAGAGAGAGAGAGAGAGAGAGAGGGAAACAAAATAAATCACTTTCTGTAAGAGCTTCTCAAATGTTTTATGGCTTATCTAAATTTTTTAAATAATTTAATAGTTTATAAGAGGAGTGTTAAGATATACGTTTGTAGACATGTGTTTTTTATCCCCTGCAGTCCTCCAGTTCTTCAGAAGTTATCACATCAGTAATACCAACTGTGTGTGTGTGTGTGTGTGTGTGTGTGTGTGTGTGTGTGTGTGTGTGTGTGTGTGTGTGTGTGTGTGTGTGTGTGTGTGTGTGTGTGTGTGTGTGTGTGTGTGTGTGTGTGTGTGTTGTGTGTGTGTGTGTGTGTGTGTGTGTGTGTGTGTGTGTGTGTGTGCTAGAAGACTAGGCTTGATGCCATGATTTTGGATTCGGTATGATACAGTCCCTGATATACCTCAATAATGATACTAAATGAATACCTCTATATAAAAATATATATTATTATTATTTCATACTTTACAATATAACTATATTTATTATTATTGTTGTTTATTAAAATATTATTTTTCAACACATTGAATTATCACATTTTTAAATCATGCATTAATTATCTGCTAAACTCTGCTTTTACATTAGGCCTACACGTCTCACTGTCCAAACTACCAAATTTTGCCTAAATAGCACAATAACATTTAGAATGTCTGGTTCTTCTGAGACACTTTTTTGTAACACAAATTGCGCAGCCTTAGCTGCTAGACTTGCTCGGTAGTCTTCGGCAACTCAGAAGGTCTAATAGTTTAATAAGGTTTATTTCTTCCAACTTTCTACACCATCATACTCTCATCTGCTCTTAATCTGACAGGAGGGAGTGGGATGGAGACTCATCCAGTTCTCATTTGCAAAAGAGCACTGACACACATGCACCACTCCCATAAACAAGCATGAAAGAATCCAATAAAACAAGCATCTGTCACCCAGACATGCACAAACAGCTTTAACTTATACTCAGGAGTAGTTTTAAAAGTACTGAATACTCGATTCTCAATTCTGCTTGATCAATTGCATTCTGCAGTGAAATGTTTGTGAATAATGACCGTTAAAATGTTTATAATTGACCGTTGTCCATAAATGTTCTAGTTTAAGGGATATCTTATCATTCCAGGTTCTCTTTCTTTTAACAGAATTTCAACTCAAAGCAATAGGCTATTAACCTGACTCCGCCAGATGGATTTGCTCCGCATATCCATCTGGAAACCTTCCGTTGAAGTAGTTTTGGTAAGGGGCGAAAATACTGGTTAGCTGATTGGCCTATGTTGGTGATAGACGGGCCAAATCAACCAATCAGATCAACGAAGCATATGAGAGCGACGACGAAAACACAACCACAAGCCAGGCTACTCTTGCTGCTGCAGGTAAAGGCTCGTTAGCTCTGTAATTCCGTAATAACTCTGTAATTCCGATAAAACTTGCTCGATAGCCACACTGATGCTAGTTCTCTTACGAGAGTATCTCTCGTACTGCGTAATATCTTACGCTATGGGGAAAACTCTTTTCCACGAGATATTGAAGCCAAAAATTATCCTTAATTTTTTATTAATGTAAAACGCTTTGCGGCAGCAAGCAGACATAGGCGAGACAGCTCGCGCGCCTATTGGCTGCCCTGCGGCAACAGCAGCAGCCTATCGAGAGAGGCTCTGCGTGACGTCACGACGAATGGGGGCCTTTCGCGCCCATATCGTCACGTCCCGCCAGAAAGGGCGTGGTCTCGCCCTAGAAATAGGCTCGATAGCTGCTCTTACGTTGATTTTCATCTCTTCAGCGAAGCCTCCCGCATCGCTGGATCCAGAGTGAGAAGCCGCGCCGTCGACCTGTAGCCTTTCAGCGGGACGTGCCATCGAGCCTGGAGTCGCTGGCCTCGCCGCCTTCAGCCGCCGTACCTGCTGCGCTTTCCGGTGTACATATCCTTTCCTCTGCTTAGAGTGTGTGTGATTGCATTATCTGCCTTTTTTCCCACCCCTCTAAAAGAGCGGCGTCTTTTTAAAGATGCCTTCCTGTGGTTCGAGCCCCACTCAGCGATGAGGACCGCCATGTCATCTGCGTGTCCTGCCTGGGTGAGGATCACGCGGCCATCGCGCTCGCTGACGGCGGATGCCATCATTGTGAACGCTTGCCTATGGTGACTCTGCGGACTCGCCTAGCTTTGTTCTCCGAGCCCGCATCCCAGCCCGCCGTGATGCCGCGCCGCAAGAAGCGCCGCGCCCAGCGTGCGCCCGAGCTATCTCCAGCCCGCCAGAGCTCGCCGGTTCGCCCGCCAGCTTCGCCGGCTTCGCTCGAGTCGCTCCCGGACGGACAGCGGCCGCCGTATGCCGCCGCATACGCCGTCGAGTTGGACGACAACACTGAGGCACGTTCTCTTTTGGCTTCGGATAGCGAGGATCGGGCGAGCTCCGTGGACCTCCCTCCGCTAACATTTCCCGCCAACCCTCTGGGAAGAGAGCCGGCATTGAGGTTGAGCTGATGCGTCTGCTCACCCAGGCCGTGGAAAGCATCGGCCTCGATTGGGAGGCGCTATCCGAGATGACGGAAGCTGAGCGCTCCGTGTTCCTCGACGCCCCGCGCTCTCGCTCTGCTGGACGCCGCCCCTCTCAGCGCGGGCCCCGGCCGAGGATTGAGATAAAGCCCGAGGTCTCAAGGCCTTCCTAGTCTCTCTAGGAAAGCGACGGTGTTCAGTTCCCGCTGCGGCCGGAATATCACCAAAACTTCTCGCTCGTTCAGTTCCAAGCAATGTGACTGTTCCAGTGTATTTCGCAGTGAGCAAGCTGGTTCCACAGCCCGCTTTCCTGCGCACAAAGGCCGTCGCTTGCCTGCGCACAAAAGCCGTTTCTATGGCTACCCAGATAAATCCAATAAAGAGTGTATTTTCTGGTGTTCCGGCTACAGCCGATGGTGTTATGAGTGTTGTAAGAATGCCCACGCCCCAGTGCCCATTCCCACACCCAGACACAGCCCGCCACGGTGCAGGGCTAGCACACATAAAATCGACTCATGTCGATTGTGCAGACTATGTAGTGAACGCGCCCATACAATGCCCGCTTACACTACACACTGCGTGTCCCTTGGTTTCTGTAAAAACGAAACCAACACACATTCAGTCGCTCCGGCCGAAAGTGTTCTCAGTGCAGTATATGTGCCCACTGTCCCGCGCCCGCATCCTCTCACTGACACGCCGAATCCCACGAGATTTACCCCCGCTCGCTTCCTCTGCGAAACCCGTCATAGAGAAGCTGAGCGCGGCCAGGCTGCCCGCTGTAATCAGCGCGCGCCTTGCACGCTGTAAACACAGCAGTGTTGATTCAGTCAGCGCGAGCTGACAGTGTTCTCAGTACAGTTAATGTGCCCGCAGTCTCGCGCCCACATTCTGGCACACACGCCGAATCCCACGGGATTCACCCCCGCTCGCTTCCTCTGCACAACCTGTCACAGAGAAGCTGAGCGCGGCCAGGCTGCCAGCTGTGATCAGCGCGCGCCTCGCACGCTGTAAACACAGCATTGATTCAGTCGGCGCGAGCTGACAGTATTCTCAGTGTAGTAAATGTGCCCACATTCTCTAACACAAGCCGAATCCCACGGGATTCGCCTCGCTCGCTTTCTCTGCGCGTCCCGCCATAGAGAAGCTGAGCGCGGCCAGGCTGCCCGCTGTGATCAGCGCGCCCCCCCCCCCCCGCCTCGAACGCTGTAAACAAGGTGTTGTGTTCCCAGTACACAGGGGCTCTCGAGCCGCCGTTCTGCCGCGGCCAGAGCCCAGATTTCATTCTACCCTTAGCTATTCACGCAGATGCGTGGTCAAGGCTTCCCGGGGTATCAGAATGGGTGTTGAACACTATAACGAGAGGCTATTCGCTACAATTCGCTCAACGCCCTCGCCGTTACACGGCGCGCGTCGAAACTACGGTGAAAAGCGAAGTATCTCATCTACTTCGAGCCGAGATAGCGAAACTACTGAGGAAAGGGGTTATAGAACCTTTATCTCAGGCTCAGAGCGAAGGGGGCTTATACAGCAGATATTTTCTGGTACCGAAAAAAGATGGTGGGCTCAGACCCATTCTAGATCTGCGACTGCTGAACGGAACGCTCGTGAAGCGCCAGTTCAGAATGCTTACGGCCAGGAAAATCCTCGCGCAAGTGCGCCAAGGAGACTGGTTATGTCAATAGATCTTAAAGACGCCTATTTTCAAATACTAATAGCGTCCCATCACAGGCGATTCTTGAGATTCGCCTTCGAGGGCCAGGCATATCAATACACAGTCCTGCCGTTCGGCCTGTCCCTAGCACCCCGTACGTTCACGAAGTGCATGGACGCGGCACTCGCCCCCCTGAGACTTCGGGGCATGCGAGTTTTGAACTACTTGGACGATTGGCTGATTCTAGCTCGTTCACGAACGGAGCTCATAGAACACAGGGCCGCATTACTCGAGCACCTCGAGGAGCTGGGCCTTACAGTCAATTGGGCGAAAAGCTCACTGCTCCCCAGTCGGAGAATTTCCTTTCTGGGAACAGTGTTGGACTCGCTATCCATGACGGCACGCCTGTCACCGGAGCGCGGATTGAATATTCAGCACGTCGCGAAATCCTTCCGCCACGGTTCTATAGTCCCGCTTAGAAGGTTTCAGAAAATGCTGGGTCTGATGGCCTCAGCAGCCTCCGTACTCCAGTTGGGCCTGCTCCGCATGCGCCCACTGCAGCTATGGCTAAAAGCACGAGTTCCCCCCAGGGCGTGGACCGCAGGTCTATTTCGCCTCAGGGTCGACCTTCAGTGCATTTCGGCTCTGAAACCATGGAAAGTAACCGACTGGTATCAGTCAGGTGTGAGTCTGGGGATCCCCTGGAGTGTGAGGGTGGTGTCTACGGACGCCTCCACAATGGGGTGGGGAGCGCTGCTTGAGGGCAGACCGCTAGCTGGCCTATGGTCAGTACGGGAGAAGCTCCTTCACAAAAACTGCTTGGAATTAATAGCAGTCGACAAAGCGCTACGGCGCTTCTGTCCCCAGATAAAAGGCCACCACGTATTGGTCCGGTCGGACAACATGTCAGTGGTGGCGTACATAAAACGCCAGGGCGGCGTCAGGTCCCGAAACCTTTACAGGCTGACGGAGCGCCTCCTGGTCTGGGCTCAGCACAACCTGCTCTCGCTGAGAGCGGCGCATGTGCCTGGTCACCTAAATGTGGGACCAGACAGGCTGTCCAGAAACAACGTCCCAGCAGGAGAATGGTCTCTGCACCCGCAGACTATCCAGCTGCTGTGGGAAACGTTTGGCAAAGCGCAGGTGGACCTGTTCGCGTCCCAAGAAAACGCTCACTGCCCGAGATTCTTCTCGAAAGGCCGGGACGCGCTGGCCCATGTTTGGCCCTGCCGCCCCCAATATGCTTTTCCCCCTGTCTCACTCCTGCCTCAGGTGTTGGAGCGAATCAGGAGGGAGGGATGCCCAGTGCTACTCATAGCTCCGCTCTGGACAAACCAGTCGTGGTTCCCTGTCCTGATGCAGCTGACCAGCGCTGCCCCATGGCCTTTACCGTTGAGGAGAGACCTCCTCTCTCAGGCGGAAGGCTCGATTTGGCATCCTCGCCCGGATTTGTGGTCCCTGCACGCCTTGGAGGCCATGAAAGGTGCCCCATTCGAGCCAATCCAGTCGTCAGACATGAAACACTTGTCTTTCAAGACAGCGTTTCTTATGGCTCTCGCTTCAGTGAAGTGCGTAGGGGACTTGCAAGCGCTTTCAGTGAGCGCGTCATGCATGGAGTTTGGACCTAATGACTCAAAGGTCATACTCAAACCGAAGCACGGCTACGTGCCAAAATCCCTCAACACACCGTTCAGGGCCCAGGTGATTTCCCTGTCTGCCCTTCCGGTTCTCAATGAGGAGAAGGACGCGAGTCTCCTTTGCCCTGTCAGGGCACTAAGGGCTTATGTGTCCCGCTCGTCTGGTTTCAGACAGACTGAGCAGCTTTTCGTTTCGTTTGGCGGCCATGCTAAGGGACTTGCCGCTTCGAAACAGAGCCTATCCAGATGGATAGTCGGTGCCATAGCGCTGGCTTACACTTCTAAGGGCCTACAGTGCCCTTTGGGTGTTAGAGCGCACTCCACAAGAGGCATGGCCTCCTCGTGGGCATGGTCTAGCGGGGTTACCCTGCAAGATATTTGTATGGCCGCGGGCTGGGCCTCGCCGTCTACATTTATAAAATACTATAACCTGGAGGTTCCCGCCTTACAAGCTAAGCTTTTGGCGGTATAAAATTCAGATAAATGATTATCTGCCCGCTGTGCGGCTCGGATACTGAGTTTGACCTGCGTATTGCTCACTGACCGGTACAGCAGCTCATTAAAAATGTTGACACACATGTGGCCACCCAGTTCAGGCTGAATGTTCACCCTGACGGTATGCTCTATTTGTCACATGATTAGCTCCTTTCGGATGCTATTTTACAGGGAATGATGCTTCTAGCCTCTCTTCCCTCACTCTCTGTGAGTTTATGGTGATTATGCACTATATGCGCCCCGGGCTTCGGCCCCTGGGACTTTGGTGTTGGATCCCTACCAGCACGGCGTGTTGCATTGTGTTCCCCATAGCGTAAGATATTACGCAGTACGAGAGATACTCTCGTAAGAGAACGTACTCGGTTACTAACGTAACCTCGGTTCTCTCTAGAGAGGGAACGAGTACTGCGTATCTTGCCGTGCTTGGAATACGCTCTGGTTCGCTTCGGCGATGAAAACCAACGTAAGAGCAGCTATCGAGCCTATTTCTAGGGCGAGACCACGCCCTTTCTGGCGGGACGTGACGATATGGGCGCGAAAGGCCCCCATTCGTCGTGACGTCACGCAGAGCCTCTCTCGATAGGCTGCTGCTGTTGCCGCAGGGCAGCCAATAGGCGCGCGAGCTGTCTCGCCTATGTCTGCTTGCTGCCGCAAAGCGTTTTACATTAATAAAAAATTAAGGATAATTTTTGGCTTCAATATCTCGTGGAAAAGAGTTTTCCCCATAGCGTAAGATATTACGCAGTACTCGTTCCCTCTCTAGAGAGAACCGAGGTTACGTTAGTAACCGAGTACGTTTCATCCACTGAAGCCGCCATGTTCTTAAGACTGAACTGTCGCGCTTCTCGTTGCGTCACACCTCAACCCGCCTCAAAGCCAACGCTGATTGGACGTTCGTTTGGTGAACTGCTCCCAAATTTTCTTTAACGGAAAGTATCCAGACTGATCTGCGAGTGAAACCTTGAAAGCTCGCGAGATCAGGATGGTCTCACGAGGCTAATAGGCTATTAGGCTATATGTTCTTTACAGTAGCTGTGAGTGGGATACAGAGAAATTAGCCTAAACCCTTTCGTAGAGATGATGTTATACGTATTTATAAGTTTATAAAGTATTTGGTACTGTTATTTGGATGTTATTTATTATTTGGTGGTACTAAATCTGGACAAGTAATATACTATGTGGTTTAAAATTTCTGAACAGACATACAAATTACTTAATGGACCAGATCAGTCCTCATTAGGGGACTGATGGGAAATGTAAATGATTGTTGTTGAAAACCAATAAAGGTTGTAGCTCTATTTACTGCTGTTAATGTTGTTGTTAGTTTATTTTATTTATGTAAAATGAAAATACACTGAAGAGATGATGGTTTTAAGATTCTTTTTTACTTTGTTGAAGGTCACATATCTTATAGGGCAGTTCTCAACTAGTTTGTGACAGGATACTGATTTGACACTGGACATCAAGAGGAAACGTAACACAATACTAAAATTGTTTACTGTAGCATATTTTCTTTAGCCATAATTAAGAATAAGAACCTAATTTGACTAGCTTATACAAAGTGACAAATACATTTGTAACAAAATAGTGTAATTTGATTGGATTTTTTTTCATAATAATAAATTGTATGAGAAGGGTTTTCACTTATTTTAAAAGATTCCTATTTGCAATATGCCCATTTATTTTGCTTTCTTACCAATATGGTATGGCAGTTATATTTAAATGCATTCAGCATTGTGTTTTCCGTGCTATCAATTACCCTTTTAGAAAAGACCTGATTTATTTTTGGTTTGTGACTCACCAGTTGAGAACCACTCAAATAGGCTACTAGCTTATTCCTTTACACCGTCAGGGTACAGTATGAGTAATCCCTGCTTATTAATAGGTCACTGAAGTCTAATATTTACAACATACTGTAGCATACTCAGCTAAATCTAGTTCCAGTGTGTCACCTTGCCTACTTCCAGCTTGTCTGCAAACTGGGCCTGTAATATCATTGTCCAATACTATGTAGAGAGCAGTCAGTGCTTCACTCCAGACCTATTTTAGGACATGCTGTTGTGACTTTATTTGCGTGTTTGCTGAAACATTTCAGCCAGAAGTTCCATTCTGGCAGGCAACCAAGGTGTCTATGCTTGGAAAGAAAATCTTTTCTTGTGTTCTCAGTTTGCCCTCGCTTAAATTTGTTAGTTCCACCTTGGATATCCATTGCCTTATAGTGTTTTTAGCTTTTGATAAGATGGAAACTGTAGCTTGCTTCCTGCTTGTATCCTCCTTTCAAACATTTGAGAAACTTTTGAGTGTCTACTTACACTGCATTGATCAATGCAAATGGAGACTTATGTGGTTCTACGAAATAATGTTTTTTTATCGCATAAATTGTAATATTTTTTTCTGCCTTAAGGATTTGGTCACATAGCAAAAATTGTGCTTTATCAATAGTGTAGCATAGCGATGTATAAATCACTGCAGCTCACACAGAAGTTACTTTCAAACTAAGCAGCGGTCTGTTGTTCGATGTGGCCCACATGTGAAATCCTTGATTGAAAATAGCCTATTTCTATTGAAGTGACAGGATTTACTCTTCCTGTGTAGGAAGACAGCTACTCCGATAGAATATTAAATTGTTTAGCTTTAGCATTTACTTTTTGTAATTCCTTTACTTTGTCACAGTAGAGTTATCTTAATAACTCACACTGCTGGAAATTACATGGTAACATCTTGTTCAAAAGTATAGAGTCCTCTCTCTCTGTCCTAGCGTGTATCCCATATTTATATAGGGTCCGCTTGCTTGCATGCTTTCTGCCACTTGGTTCGATCCAGGGCATCTTCAGTGGTGATATTTACTGCACGCATATCCTCCGCCAGACGATCGAGCCACCGCTTCTTTGGCCGGCCACGCGGCCGCCGGCCGTGTGGTGCTACATTATAGGCCATTTTCACCGTTGTCTCATCATCGCCACTTCTGATGACATGGCCATACCAGCGGAGTCGGGCCTCACGCATCTTTTGGACTATGGGCACCACGCCCATGCGCCTTGGGACATCTTGATTCATGACGCGGTCGTATCGCGTGAGGCCGAGGGACCAGCGGAGCATCTTCATCTCCATAACATGGAGGGACTGCTCATGTTTGATGGTGGCTGGCCAACACTCGGAACCGTACAACGCGACCGGGCGTACAACGGTTTTATAAATCTTGCCCTTGAGTGATATAAGCATTCGGCGATCACAGAGAATGCCTGTGACTTGTCTCCATTTAAGCCATGCTGTGTTGACTCGGGCTTGGGCATCGGGAAGAGAGTCACTGTCACTCCGGATTAGAGAACCAAGATATTTAAATTGGTGACTTTGTTTAATGGCTGCCCTCCAACTCTGATTGTCCCGTCGGTCTGGGGTCCACACTCCATATACTCGGCTTTTTGATGTTAAGGCACAGTCCGTGCGCATCTAACCGCTCATTCCAGTCTTGCACTTGACGTTCAAGCCCCCAACGGCTTTTATCAGCTTGGAAGATGTCGTCGGCGAATAGAAGTGACCAGGGCTGAGACACCTGGATATCCCCCGTGGCAGTATCCATGCAAAGGATAAAAAGAAGCGGGGAGTGGGCGGATCCCTGGTGCACGCCCACAGTAGTCGGAAATGTTTCGGACAGACCTGCAGGGCATCGGACGACGCTGGTGGTGTTGGTATAGAGAAGCTGGATCCATCGTGCGTACTCTTCGGGGCACCAGAGGGAATGCCAGATAAGATCTCGGGGCACACGGTCAAATGCCTTCTCGAGATCGAGGAAGGCCATGTGTACTTGCTGGTTCTTATCCCGATGCCTCTCTAGCAGCAGCCTTTCGCCGTGGATCACATCAGTAGTGCCACTTCCTCTAACAAATCCGCACTGATTTGGACTGATGGAAACGATCTTCCGGAGGCGGGTGTCGATTACGCGCTCAAATATCCGCATGGCATGGCAGAGCAGCCGAATTGGACGATAGGTGTTACATTCGCTGACGTCGCCTTTGTCTTTCTAGATCGGGACCGAAAATTAAATTTTCATGTATCCTCCTGCATGAATTCTAGCAGATAACTCTTCTTTTTAAAAAAGCCCCTGCTGTATTTGAACAGTTTAGAGCAGTGGTCTTCACTATTTTTTCATGAGAGCCGCACTGATAGGAAAAAGTCAGTCGGAGAGCCATTTTTACAGGAAAGTATAAAAAGTTACATCCAGTCATAAATACCATGTCTGTTTATTAATATGTCACCCCTGAACATACAATATGCAATGCAATAAATCTTTTTTTTTTTTTATGATTTACCAGTCAAATTTGTAACTGAGACTATTATTTACCTTAATGACAAAAATCAGGATTTCCAGAATATATTCATCCCAGAATGACATTAAGTAATTTTTTTTTTACATTAGCCCATCATGTATCTAATCATCCATGCGTCGTTAAGAGTGGAGATACCACCATAACTGGCAACTCCGCAGAGACTGGATATGTTTACATGCACAACTTTTGTTTCAATCGGTCTGAATTCATTCTGATTGATTAATCCGAATGTATTGTAGTTTACATGAATGCTTAACATCGTGATATGATGCATGATCGGGCTGATGTGCACGTTTATAAGTCAAAAGATTCAAATCGGAATAGGTTTTTTTTTTTTGACATATGCACACTGCACAAATATACAAAGTTTCCCGCTGTTGTCGCGTAATAACCGTTTTCCTACATTGGTTCTTTATTTGTTTTAAACAGCAGACTTAATATTTATCAAATTCTGGTCATAATTTGGAGACAATGATGAACCGTTATGCCGTGCTGTTTGTATTGATCACGCAGTAAAAATGCCCAAAATCAGTCGTCTGTGGATGAGAATCTGAAACAAGGACTGGTGAGCCGTTGTCCTGCTTCACTTCACATATACTGAGTGAAAGGAGAATTATAGAACGACGGGACACTCGTTTATACGACACTTTATTCATCAGAAGAACAGCTCGTTCAGCGCGACGTACGGCGTCAGTTTCGGTTTTCAATCGATCAAATGTTTACATGTTCTCTCGATAAACCACCCCTTTCAATCCGATCGAAATTATTTGAAAATAGAGCTGACACTTTGAGTTTTTAATGTGTTATGTTATAGTCCTACTTCTTTTTTAAATGTTTTTATGAAATATCTGTAGTGGGGTCAATGACGTATAAGGCCTTTGAGAGGCCCATTTTTAAAATACTTGAAATAATAATATATTTGGCTATTTTCTAAACATTTGGAGTGTAGTCTACACATGCATGTGTGTGAAAACTTCAAACAATGATATTTTAGTGCTTTTAAACTCAAATGAATAGGGCAACAACCTTAAAAAAGTCATTTGGGGCGACCGTAATTTATCTTAAAATTAATAGATTTCCTTTACATAAGTTATATTTTAAGAGGTATCGGTAATTAATTAACTGTTTAAGAAAGATATACTCATGTGTCCTTTCATTTATCGCAAATGATGTTAAATACATTTTTATCTATAATGGCAGTGTCACCCTCATAAAGCAATTACATATTTTTTTTTACTCATATAATCCATAAAACTGATTTAAAATGTGTAGATATAGTATCCACTTATTGATGTTATACCAATGAATTATATTTCAACCAAAATGGACAGACATTATTTTTTTAATTTACTACAGAATTGAATATGGTTGGTTACCCCACATGACAAGTGGTCGCCCCACATGATGAAAAACAGCAGGCAATTAAGACTATTCAATGATTTTGATAGTTAAAACACATTTAATGAAATTTTATGAAGAATCAGCATATCCATTTCATTTGACACATTTCATAACATTAACAGTTTCCTCACTATTTCATTTGACACATAACCATCATATTAATAGTTTCAATACTAATGCATTAAACGCTTGGACATAACATTGAACAGCATTTTCCTTTTTCATTTTCATTTCATTAATCACTTAAACATTCAATGTTTGCCTTTTCATTACTATTTCATTTAACAGTTGAACATACACTCACCTAAAGGATTATTAGGAACACCTGTTCAATTTCTCATTAATGCAATTATCTAATCAACCTGGCAGTTGCTTCAATGCATTTAGGGGTGTGGTCCTGGTCAAGACAATCTCCTGAGCTCCAAACTGTATGTCAGAATGGGAAAGAAAGGTGATTTAAGCTATTTTGAGCGTGGCATGGTTGTTGGTGCCAGACGGGCTGGTCTGAGTATTTTACAATCTGCTCAGTTACTGGGATTTTCACGCACAACCATTTCTAGGGTTTACAAAGAATGGTGTGAAAAGGGAAAAACATCCAGTATGCGGCAGTCCTGTGGGCGAAAATGCCTTGTTGATGCTTCAACAATTCAAAGAAGAATGGGCCGACTGTTCAAGCTGATAGAAGAAGAACTTTGACTGAAATAACCACTCGTTACAACCCAGGTATGCAGCAAAGCATTTGTGAAGCCACAACACGCACAACCTTGAGGCGGATCGGCTGCAACAGCAGAAGACCCCACTGGGTACCACTCATCTCCACTACAAATAGGAAAAAGAGGCTACAATTTGCAAGAGCTCACCAAAATTGGACAGTTGAAGACTGGAAAAATGTTGCCTGGTCTGATGAGTCTCGATTTCTGTTGAGACATTCAGATGGTAGAGTCAGAATTTGGCGTAAACAGAATGAGAACATGGATCCATCATGCCTTGTTACCACTGTGCAGGCTGGTGGTGGTGGTGTAATGGTGTGGGGGATGTTTTCTTGGCACACTTTAGGTCCCTTAGTGCCAATTGGGCATCGTTTAAATGCCACGGCCTACCTGAGCATTGTTTCTGACCATGTCCATCCCTTTATGGCCACCATGTCCCCATCCTCTGATGGCTACTTCCAGCAGGATAATGCACCATGTCACAAAGCTTGAATCATTTCAAATTGGTTTCTTGAACATGACAATGAGTTCACTGACTGTACTAAAATGGCCCCCACAGTCACCAGATCTCAACCCAATAGAGCATCTTTGGGATGTGGTGGAACGGGAGCTCCGTGCCCTGGATGTGCATCCCACAAATCTCCATCAACTGCAAGATGCTATCCTATCAATATGGGCCAACATTTCTAAAGAATGCTTTCAGCACCTTGTTGAATCAATGCCAAGTAGAATTAAGGCAGTTCTGAAGGCGAAAGGGGGTCAAACACAGTATTAGTATGGTGTTCCTAATAATCCTTTAGGTGAGTGTAGATAGTCAGCTCTTGCTACATGATCTGCATTGATCCGCTGCCTGTAGCGAGCAGTCTTTTCTTTGCTTGTTAGTGGGGCCATCTAGAAAAAAAGTATATTTAAACATACACAGAGTTAGAAAAGGAATTGGAAAAAGTAGAATGAATGCTTAATATTCACACATTTCTCTGATAAAAACATAATAATCAAAAAGAAGTAAGCTTAGTCCTCTCTGAAGTAGGATGGAAATTATTGAAATTTAGAAAAAATATGTGGTGAAATGTAGAAAGTTATTTAAAACAACTAAATGCATATAATGAATGAAAACATTTGCATACAGAAACTACAAATACATGATATGTGTTTTCTATCATTTAAGCAATCAGTGGCGGTGCCCCACATGATGCTCGGTCGCCCCAGATGATGTTTTCAAGTTTAATCAAGTATAACAGGCTAATGCTTAGCTATAGAACCCAAGCTAGCTTCTTCTCACCACATATCACTGAAAAATTTACATTAAAAATAAAGATTTGCGTATAAAACTTATTATTTACAGTTTTAGGTTGGTCGCCCCACATGATATCAAAATGTGACGTATACACTGCAGCAGTTTTTAAGAGGATTTGTTTGTAAAAATGAGAGTGACTACTCACCTGCTAGTTGTCTCTGTGGGACCCTCACCATGAGGCTGGCTGATGCAACATCCTCTTTTAGATGATTGTCAAAATAAAAGTCCCTTAATTGTATTTTCTTGATGGTCGCCCCAGATGATATTTCAGACAATGAACATCTTCGGACAAGATTTGTTTGTTTATTATGATTGAAATGTGTGTACAAATGTTTCATAACTTTGTCAATCAATGGAAAACAAGTTTAAAATTATGCCAAATAGGGTAAGGATTATATTTAAATTATTTTAGTTTGATTTAAAACCAGTTGTCCAAACAGAAGTCAAGGCCGGACGGTCGCCCCACATGATGTTTTCACACTTCAGGTGGCAGAAAATGGCCAATAAGCCAATATTTTTAAAGAAATAAGAGTGGGCATATGTATAAGGGAGGTGGTAGACATACATGTTATAATTTTATTCATTTTAATGTTTATTAATTGGTAAAAAGTTCAGTCGGACAGAAAAAGCAAGCGTCACGTCTTTGACCCAGTGACTGCTTGATCATATATCACTGTATTATTTACCGCCATGCGAGCCACAAATGAAAGCTTGGCGAGCCGCATGAGGCTCGCGAGCCGCGCAATGAGTAACCCTGGTTTAGAGTGAAGTGTGATAAGTTTACCCTGTTCTGAAAGTTGTTTATGGTTTCATCTATCCAGAATTTGTCTAAAATATTTAACATGCCATGACTAAAACATGTAATCCATTCCAATCCAAACTCATTCAGGCTTTTGTAATTTCTTTCATGGTTTGGAATGTTTAACCAAGAAAAACACCAATGGCGATTTATTTGGGAATTCTTTGAGCCTGACAATATCTTTTTTTTTTTTGTAAATTTTATTTATACAGATTTTTTTATACACAGGTGCACCTAATACAAACAACAACAACAAAAACAGTTAATCAGATAATTACGGCACAACCCCACCAAAAAAAAAAAACATACAGCCAGCGGTTACACGTTTTATAGAAAGAAACAAGCATAAATATACGTGTCAGTACAATGAATAAATATCACAAAAATTCCACTCACATATTGAGTCAAGGAGGCCTGAGCCAGAGGGGAGTGGCAGTCTCGGTAAAGATAACTACCCAAAGTTTTAAAAAATTAAATTAAATTTAAAAAGCCACCTCCTGAAGCAAGGAGAGGAGGCTGACTTCCACTCCTTTAGGATAACCCGTTTTGCAATGATCATACCAAACATGAGGGCTTGTTGTAAAGCGGATGGAAGAGCCAAAGAACCTTCGGAGCAGCCAAGTATTACTAAGAGACAGTCAGGAATCAGTTGTCTATTGTAAACAGCACTCTACAAACTGAAAATGTCGACCAATAATTTTATGAGCTTAGAGCAGGACCAGAAAAGATCCCCAAGAGTTCCATCAGTTGATTTACATTTATCACAAGTGGGGGAGACAGCCGGAAATAATTTGTTCAGTCTAGTCTTAGAATAGTGCAACCTATGAACTACTTTGAACTGAATAAGCTGAAGTCGAGCATTAATAGAGCATGCTTTTATCCTGTTTAACCCTTTCGCCCATAGCTCATCAGATATAACTTCGCCGGTGTTCTTGATCCACGCCTCTTTAATATGGAGAGAGGGGGTTGCCACAACAAAGAGATTAACAAACCGGGAGATCAAATGCTTGGAGGTGGGAGGGCTGGTCATAATATCAAAAAAGACATGTTGCATGGGGGTCACATCTAGGCGAGAAAAAGTATGCTTGACGACAAAATTTCTAATTTGTAGATAACGAAAAAATTGGTTAGTAGGGAGTTTGAACTTAGCCTGGAGCTGGGCAAAAGATGCAAAGTGATTATCAATGTAAAGATCTCTGATAGTAGTTAAACCTTTATCTGACCATTGCGTAAAGACAGCATCCATCAAACCAGGCTTGAAACAGGGGTTCTGAGATATGGGGGCATGAATTGAACTTTCTTGGAGTTTCAGAATTACCTTGATTTGTTTTAAAATTTTAATCGAGTTGCAAAGTAAAAAAAATTGTTGCGTAGCGATTTAATTTTAATGTCAGGTTTTGAGAATAGAATGGCTGACAAGGAGGCACCAGTAAGTGACACAGCATTACTAAGCTCAATCTCAGGCCATCTAGGGCAGGGTCCACCCACCTCTGCACCCCCAGCCGTGGACTGATTCCAGAACACCCATGCTCTGGCGTTGCAGGCCCAGTAGTAATGTCGAAAGACAGGCAGGCCTAAACCACCCTCCTCAGTGGGCTTCTGTAAGTGGGCCTTTGAAATACGGTGGGGGCTTGGAGGCCCAGATGAAGGGCATGATAATAGAGTCTAAAGTCTTGAAAAAGGAAGAAGTGAGGAAGATGGGCACATTCTGAAATAAATAGGTCAATTTAGGGAGCACGACCATTTTAATAATGTTGACACGGCCAATCAATGAGAGGGGGAGAAGTTTCCATTTATCTATCATACCCTTGAGCCTGCCAATCAGATCCATATAATTAAGTTTAAAAAAAAGTTTTGGATTTCTGGGGATGTTAATCTCCAGGTAGGAAAAGTGGTCATGAGAGACTCTGAAGGGCAGATTGAGAAGAAAACTGGAGTCAAGACTGCTAGACAGAGGCATAAAAACAGATTTCTCCCAATTTATAGTAAACCCAGAGAGTCGCCCAAAGCCATCTATCAGATTAAGAAGGGGTGAAAGGGATGTTTTTACATCTGAAAGGGTCAGAATTACATCATCTGCGTACAGACCGATGGTGCACTCGGATGTGCCGCACCTTATACCGGAGTTTTGGGGGTTGGCTCTAATGGCTATGGCCAGCGGTTCAAGAGCTAGAGCAAAAAGCATTGGAGGAGGCAGCAGCCCTGCCTGGTGCCGCGGTGTAACGGGAACGGGATGGATCTTTCGTGGTTGGTTATAACAGAAGATTGGGGGCCAGCGTACAGCATTTTAATATATTCATAAATTTCGATCCAAAACCAAATTTGTCAAGAGCAGCGAACATGTATCTCCACTCCACCTGGTCAAAGGCCTGCTGAGCATCTAGTGAGATCACAGCAGAGTGGGGCAATTTAGTTGAATACATTAAATTAAGCAAACACCTTGTGTTTGAGAAGGAAAATCTATTGGGGATGAAACCTGATTGATCAGGATGAATTAAAGTGCCAATTTATTTGTTTAACCGGTTAGTCAGGACTTTTGCTATAATTTTTCGGTCGGAGTTGAGTAGAGATAGGGGGCGATACGAAGAGACATTTGTTTCGTCTCTGTCCTTTTTTAAAAGGACACAGATATGGGCGTCGTAGAGAGTATGGGGGAAGCTACCATTTTTTACTGAGCAACTGACCATCCGAAGCAGGAGGGGGGCGATAACGTCAATGTGCGTCTTGTAAAATTCTATCCCAAATCCATCTGGACCGCATGCTTTGCCACCGGGAAAAGAACGAATAGCATCTCTGATCTCCTCCAGTGTAAATTCAGAATCCAATTCTAGTCTAGCGAGTTCAGAGAGGACTGAAATGTCTAAAGTATAGAGAAAATTTGCAATATCTGAATCCGTAGCAGTAGATCTGGAAATATATAGCTGGCTGTAAAAACTAAAAAATCTTTCATTAATCTGCTTGTGATCAGTTAATAGCTGACCAGTGGAGGAGGCAATTTTATGTATTGCCCTATCAGATATGACGCCTTTCAGTTGCCTAGCAAGCAGTTTATCGGCCTTCTCACCCAGCTCAAAGTGCTTCTGCTTTAGTTTACGAATATAGTTCCCAACCTGCTCGCCCAAAATATGGTTATATTCATATTTCACTTTCAAAATAGAGCTAAGTGTGTTATCAGAACCTGTGTTTCGATACTCCTCCTCCAGTTCAGCTAGTTCAGCCTCAATATCAGTGCGACGCCTGAGCTTAGCCCTTTTGCGAGACGACTGATATGAGATGATGTGCCCTCTGATCACGGCTTTAAACGACTCCCACAAAATAGAATTTAAGACAACGCCATTATCATTTATGAGCAGAAAGTCAGCCATCTTGGCCGATATATAGCCACTGAACGTGTCATCTAAATATAGAGAGGGGTTGAATTTCCAACTATAGTGATTAACATAAAGTTTAAAATCAATCACCAATGAGCATATAATCAATTCTTGTGAAACTGCCATGCACGGGGGAGAAAAAAGAAAATTTCCTTTCTAAGGGGTGCTGGTGCCTCCATATGTCAACCAGGTCCAGAGATTTGGCAAGGCTATTGAGAACAGGGACAGATTTCAATAACGGGGCCACAGACGAGGAGGACCTATCCAATAGCGGATCAAAATAGCAATTAAAGTCGCCGCCTATAATTATGTTGTAATCATCGTATTCTGTGACAAGATTGAATATTTTATAGAAAAAATCGGGGTTATCGAAATTTGGGGCGTAGATGTTTAAGAGAACTAGAGGGACTGAGTTGAGTGTACCCTTGACAAGTATGAACCTCCCACCTGGATCGGTAGTCTGCGATTTGAATACAAATGGGATGGTTCTGCGAACAAGAATGGCATCCCCCTTCGCCTTGGAGGAAAAGGCGGCCCTCCATAGATTTCTTTAAAACATCAACGAGAGAGGTGATTTTCGTCAACTCACCCCGTTGGTTAGCAATACCAGCTAGTATAGCTTCGTTGCTAGCGGCCGACGAACTCGACTTGGATGTATCCCTCTGACTATCGTCTTTCTTAGGCATGTTGACATAAACTCACTTCCGACAGACTACAACACAATTTTAAGGGCAGGCCAGCGTAAAATAATGTTAAAGTGCAATGGTATAAAAGTAAAATAAAGGAGATGACACGAAGCACGCCGAAAACACGTCTACTCCATCACTGCGCACGAGCGCCCCTCCCCCCCCCCCCCGACAATATCTTTAATGTTTATATTTGGAGAGAATTACAGTGCCTCAATTAACTTCTTTAACTCATTAAAAGTCTTTTTTCTTTCTTTCTTTTTTTAAAACAATTTCTAGGACACATTTTTCAGTACTAATGTCACTTTTCAAAACTCTTCACACAGTTCCCCTTACCAATTTTCACCTTGGCACATCAGTTAATTTCACATTAAAAATGCACTTAAATGTCAGAGCCATAGCCTTGTGGCCAGCGGTCAGATATAGCTAAAAACAATGCACTAAAACTACCAAAACACATCATACCACAAATCAAGTTTCATTACTCTATGTATGTAGCCGGTAACGCTTCCTTTTACAGTCCAGTTACCCATGTAAATACTATGTACTTATTTTAGTAACTACAATTACTGGGTAATAACTAGTACTAACCCCGAACCTACCCTAAACCTACCCCTGTTCCATGTACTTATCTTATATTAGCCAGTACTTTCTAGGTAAGTACAATGTAAGTACACTGTAATTACTGTACTGTAAAAGGAAGCGTTACCATGTAGCCTAGGTACATGGTTTTAGTGTGATATTGTGGTTGTGTCTATGTTCCTGTGTCTCCTCTAAGTTTAGTTTCTATAGTTACTAAATTCTCCTTGTTACTTAAGTTTAGTTCTCTGTGTATAAGCACTCCCTGTTTTGTTTATTCCTTTGCCGGCTCTCGTTGCGTTAGTGTTGTCAAAAATATCAATATTTCGATATTGATACTGAAATACCTGAAACGGTTCCATTGCCCCTTTTTTGCAATGTCAATACACAGATACCAGCTGCGCATTCTTGCTCTCTCTTCTTTCCGAAGGTGAATTGACACAAACCCGCCTCCTCTCACTCATAGTGCTTGTATTATGCATCATTTTAGTCATTCACACAGATTTCCCGCTCACACCAAAAGCTGATCTACGGTATGTAAGTGGCGCTCTCATAAAGCTGCCTCTCAAACAGCTCACGAGTACCAAATTTACTTTTTCGTGTCTTATTTTGCATGTAAAAATGCCTGTCTTGGTGAGTTTTCAGGTAAATTCAATCAGTTTTGGAACGTAAATAGTTGAGAGAGAACTCATGTTGTGTAACAGTTGGACCTGTGCATAAGCTCTTAAAGGGACAGCAGCCTAATAAACCTGCTGCTGTCACTCGCTGCTCTTGACTGAATAACTTTTGTATCTTTAATTGTAAGCATCTGTAGGCTATTTCATTTTTACAATGAAGACTAGGCCTATCCAGTGTTATTTTTTCTTTGATTAGCCTACTCTCATTTATTCTATTTCTAATTTATTCAATTGTTTTTATTTGTGCTATCATGTGAAATTTATTTTATACATTTATTTTACTGTTTATGTGTATTTTTGTAAAGTTAGTTAAATTATTCAATTAAAGGCTCCATGTACTGTGTCTAAGCTGTTGCAACAAAATTACTCAAATTATCATATAATATAATATATATAATATTTCACCTCCACCACGGGGCCTTCCATTTTTCCCTGATCTGCACTGTGAGCTGTCTAGATCGTGGAATCAGCCATACTCACCCCGTCTTTTCAGCCCCAAGTTCACGTATATTCTGGAATAAGGGATTGAGAGAGTATGGCTATGAGTCAATGACCCGGGCAGACAGCTATCTGTCTCCTGGTTCAGCATTGTCTCTGAAGGCCTCGGCTTTGCCCACTAAGACATTAAAAGAAGAAAGAAAGAGAAGAAAGAGAGAAACATCTGGCGGAGATCAAGGAGAAGGATAGAGCTTTCCTCCTTGATGCTCCAATTGATCCTTCTGATCTCTTCTGCGAGTTAGTTCGGTTGTCGAGAGTGTGGCAAGGGGGGCGTGGTTCAGTGAAGATCGGGAGACAGGTGCGATAAACGCCACAAGGAAATGAGATGTGGGAAGAGAGAGACTAGTGGAGATCTGCGGGCAAACAGCTGAGAGCAGCGAAAAGCTCGCTGCCGGCCGTCTGGGGGCTGGAGGGGCAGCCAACGCAGTCTCGTATCTCTCACGGAGGAGCAGAAGCATAAAAGGAGGAGTGGCGACAGTGGAGATCCAGAGAGGCCAGGCCAGGCCTGGATTTTAGGATGCATGAGCAGCCCCAGCCGTCTAGCTCCTCATAACGAGCTCAGTGTTGCGTCTCGTGCATCTCCATAAAAACACTGGAAGCAGACCCAACACTCTCACCCGAAGCCTTCTAAGCAGAAGCTGGATCTGAGGACCGTTATTCAGGCTAAGAAGTCTTCGGCTCAAAACGAAAAGGTCCCGAGGGCAGCCCCAACCGGGGTGGAGTGTGTGTACACCTCGTGTACACGTGCCCATTCTATCTCGGTGCCCTGAGGGGACTGTTCTGCCAACCCCGCCACCCTTGGTGTTTTAGGGCGCAGTGGCCTCCAGCGAGTTTCTGGCGCAATGTCAACTCGACATTGTGTCAGACTAGCGCCCTCTGAGGGGTCATTTTGGGTAGTTCCTGCCAGTATGCTTCAGGTCCCCGAACATTACACCAGAGGCCAGCCTCAAGAGGCTGGTTCCCTTAGTAGATTTTTTGGCAGCGTGTAAGCTACTGCCAAATATATCTCAATGGGTCCTGCAGATAATAGAAAGAGGATACATAATCCAGTTTGGTTCTTGTCCTCCACGTTACAACAGTGTGTTTCTCACGTTAGTGCATCCCGAGCAGGCTCTGGTAAGGGAGCAAGGGGTAAAGGCCCTGTTAGCGAAGGAAGCTATAGAGCAGGTGTACTCACCCGACAGAGAGTCTGTTTTTTTACAGCTGTTATTTCATTGTTCCAAGAAAGGATGGAGGGTTGCGTCCCATACTAGATCTTAGTCTGTTAAATCGTTCAGTTCAGAAACTCAAGTTCAAGATACTGACACTCAAACAGATCGTGACTCAAATCAGATCCAAGGACTGGTTTGTCACTATAGATCTGAAAGATGCATACTTCCATGTCTCCATCCTCCTTCAGCACAGGAGGTTCCTGGGGTTTTCATTCTGGGGCAAAGAATACCAGTATCGGGTACTTCCTTTCGGTCTAGCTTTATCACCCCGCACATTCACAAAGTGCGTAGATACAGCTCTGATTATAGCGGAATCAGAACAGTTAGTGGTTCGGCATTGAGATGTTGTCCTCGCTCATATGCAAAAGTTGCGGTTGAGGCTCAATGCCAAGAAGAGTGTTTGATGCCATTCTATCGCCCACTCGTGTAGCTGCTATCCTTACAGCCACAAAAGAGCTAAAGTTAGGCCTCATGGCAGCAGTGTCCAATGTGATACCCTTTGGCCTGCTGTACATGAGACATTTGCAGTGGTGGCTCAGGACCAGAGGGTTCTCCCCGAGGGAAAAACCACTCCTTACGATCAAGGTCACGTGATGGTGTCTCAGCGCCTTGGTTATATGGAGGAAACACTGGTTCCTTTCCCAGGGTCTAGTGTTGGGAGCTCTTTGCCATCGAGTTGCGATCTCGACAGATGCTTCCCTCACCGGCTGGGGAGCGATAATTGATGGCCGCTCACCTCAGGGTCTGTGGAGGAGTCATCATCTCTCTTGGCACATAAATTGCCTGGAGATAATGGCCGTCTTCAATGCGTTGAGACATTTCCTCCCAGACCTGAGGGGCCATCATGTGGTTGTCCGGTCAGACACAGAGTCTCTTACTTAAATCGTCAGGGGGGTCTGCGTTTGCATCCACTCTGGCAAACTGGCGCACCAGATCCTCCTGTGGTCCCTGGGGAAAATACTCTCTCTGATACTGTCCACTTTGGTTCTCCCTCACTCACCCAGCCCCCCTGGGGCTGGATGCTATGTTGCAGACGTGGCCGAGGCCCCCTGTTGCTCTGCTCCCAGGAGTTCTGGAGAGAATCCGCCAGGATGGAATAAGCCTACTGCTAGTAGCACCACGCTGGCCGAGCCGAATTTGATTTGCGGACCTAATTCATCTCCTCGACGGCCCTCCCTTGGAGATCTCGATCAGGAGACTCAGGCAGGGGGCACAATATTTCACCCCCAGCCGGAGATTTGGAAACTGTGGGTTTGGCCTCTGAGGGGGCCCAACTCATAGAGAGTGGTCTCTCAACCAAGGTTGTTGAGACCATTCTATGCTCCAGAGCTCCCGCTACGAGGAAACTATATTCACTGAAATGGAGAGTTTTCACTTCTTGGTGTCACCAGCATCAGTGGGATCCGGTTAACTGTTAGGTTAATACAGTACTCAAGTTTCTGCAAGATCTCTTTGCATCACGTTTATGTCCTTCCACTCTTAAGGTCTACGTGGCGGCCATTGCGGCTTTCCACACCCCGGTGGGTAGTACATCTTCGGGTCGAGACCTCCTGATCACTCGTTTCCTTCGTGGCACCTTGAGGCTGAGGCTTGCAAATCCCACTAGGGTGCCGGCTAGGGACCTGGCAATAGTACTAGAAGGCCTATCTGGGGCTCCCTTTGAGCCCTTAGATTCGGTCTCAGAGAAGTTCCTTACTTTTAAGACTATTCTTCTGCAAGCTATTTCATCCCTCAAAAGAGTCGGAGACCTTCAGGCCCTTTTGGTTTCTCCCACCCGCCTTGAGTTTGCACTTGGGATGGTCAAGGCATTCTTATACCCTAAACAAGGATATGTTCCTAAGGTGCCAACCATTATTCCGAAGCCTACTGTGCTGCAGGCTTTCTGTCCTCCTCTGTTTACTTCTTCGGACCAGGACAAGCTGAACCTCTTGTGTCCAGTGTGAGCATAAGACTTCTCCGTGGAGAAAATCACATCAATTATTTGTCTGCTTTGGATCACACAAGAAAGGTCTTCCTGCCTCTAATTAGACAGTGAGCCAATGGATAGTTGAGGCTATTTCTCTTGCTTATGAGTCCTCTGACCAGCCATGCCCTTTGGTGGTCAGAGCTCATTCCACTAGGTGTATGGTGGCTTCTAAAGCCTTATTATTTGGGGTTTCACTCTACGACGTTTGCGATGCGGCAGGCTGGTCCTCACCCCTCACATTCAGGTTTTATAGCCTGGACCTAGACGCTGCCCCAGGGTCTCAGGTGCTTAGTGTAGTGCTGACAACAGGCTGACACTCAGGCATTTGAAAGTTTGGTGATTTGGGTATTCTCGTTCCCAAAGCACCATTGACGCATCGCGAGTTCCCTCGAAATAGAACGTCTCAGGTTATGACTGTAACCATAGTTCACAGAGAAAGGGAACGAGACGATGAGTCGCATACTTCCTGCATCCCTGTGATCGTCTTGCTTCTGCAATTTTTGAAGCTAATGCCGGTTGCACCGGATGGACTTTTATCTCTTCCTGGTCATGACGTCCCCCTCCCGTGACGTTCATTCTTTCCATTGGACATTTGACATACATATTTCAGATGCATTCACGCTGGGGGCGTTCCCAAAGCGTCATCGACTCATCGTCTTCTTTCCTTTTCTCAGAGAACTATGGTTACAGTCGTAACCTGAGACGTTTTCCATGTAGTATCGAAAATGGTATCGAATATCAATAATTTTCAAGGTATTACATCGAAGTTAGAAATTCCGGTACACTACATTGCGTAGTTAATGTGTTACTTTCCTTTCAAGAATTCTCCGTTATTATAATTAAAAATATCCCTTTGGACTTCCTGCGTCATGCATATTATTAATACCATGATCAATGTGACATCTACATAGACTTTGTTCACATTGTGAAGAGTTTTTAAAAGTGACCTAAGTATTGGTTCCTAGTATATAATGGTAAGGATGTTGCCACAACATTTTTTATTAATAATATTCTCCGTTATTATAATTAAAAATATCCCTTTGGACTTCCTGCGTCATGCATATTATTAATACCATGATCAATGTGACATCCTACAAAGACTTTGTTCACATTGTGAAGAGTTTTTAAAAGTGACCCAAGTATTGGTTCCTAGTATATAATGGTAAGGATGTTGCCACAACATTTTTTATATTTTAATAAATTAACACAAACAGGCAAATCTCATCAGGATTCTTATTATTGGACTGGCCTTAAAACTTTCCCTCCCTTTCCTTAGTTTCCTGTATTTTATTGTACCATCTGCAATGATATATTGCAGTACTTATCAGAGAATGTGAATACCATGCACTTATTTCCTGTCTGAACTGAATGGAAAGGAAAATTAATTTGATAACATACCAATTTCTCAGTAAATTACATACATTAAGTTGATGCTTAGATGCAAGATTTAAGTGTGTTTATGAAAGAGAGAGAAGTTCTTTTGCAGTCCAACCATGCCAAGCCACGCTTTGTTGCTGCAGGGCTAGAAGCAGGCCTTGTGGTGTGTGTGTGTGTGTGTGTGTGTGTGTGTGTGTGTGTGTGTGTGTGTGTGTGTGTGTGTGTGTGTGTGTGTGTGTGTGTGTGTGTGTGTGTGTGTGTGTGTGTGTGTGTGTGTGTGTGCGCGTGCATGCACATATGCACGTGTGTGGTGTACTTGCGGTGTACCACTGTGTGTTGTGCTTGGCATTCTTTCTTTAAATGAAAAGATAGCCTATATTTGCAATAACTGTTATCTGGCCCTTTTTCTATGCAGCTAATTCAGTTCTTGCCTGTGTGTTTGTTAGCCTTTGTAATATAATAGGAACATACTCTATAGGATCTAAAGTTAACACTCCCCAAGTGTAAAATGCGAGTAAAAATTGGCTTTGGGGAGTAAATATAATAGATACAAATGGTGGCTGATAAAATTATAAGGAACTGCAACATTACTTTGTTTTTAAGGGATAGTTGTTCCTAAAATTTCAATTATTTGGAACACACACACAAAAAAGACATTTTAAAGAATGTTACAGATGTTTTCGTCAAGTTAATGGGACTCAAATCAATACAATTCTTACAAAGTAGCTTCACAGTAATAAACCATAAAATAACAGAATCAATGATGCAAACTTCAAATATGAGACAAATTCAATTTCAAATTCAAATGTCATTATTTAGCTCAAGTCAGTTACGTGTTGTTGATTCAGTTCAATTGATATTATTTGAAATAAACAAATGAAAATCATACACTACCAGACTTTCAAATCCTTTCAAACACAACAAACTCACAAAGAAACATGTGCCATGTTGCAAGGAGACACATGACGTATTCTAAAATCGGCTAAAAATATCAAACATGTTTGATGCCTTCCAACTTGATGAAATCATAGTCTGAAGCTAAAAAGCAAGTCTGTGGCCATCATACACATACAATCATTACATAATTTTCTGTGGAATCTGAAGTCTGTAAACTGGCTATGACTTTCACCAACTATTGTCAACTCCTCCACACTGCAAATCTGGGCAACAGTTATGAAGTTTATTTCAGTCCTAAGATCAAAACCGTCTACTCAATAAAATAGTTTCATGGCACATTTTTTCAATTCACCCACCATTGGCAGGTGTGGCAAAGAGTTGATTTTGGACCCTGGGTGCAAATATACTGACTACACATAATGCGGTTTTGATTTTAGCACTGACTTTGACCACTGTGGTGATAGGTTTCTTAAGAGCTGTTGAAAGTTCTGCACTATGCTATCTTTTTAAAGGAAAGCACCCTGAGTGGTTGATATTTTGGTTGATATAATGGTTTGAATGTGTTTTTGAATGGTTTTTGTTTAGTTTGGCTGTTCATTTTTGGTTGTTCTTTGGTTTGTGAATGGTTAGGGTTTGGTTGTGTAATTGTTTGAGCATTTCCAGATCAGTTATCTCTCATGAGAGGCTCATTCAGTGAAACCATCTGTTGCCTGACAACCCACTGCTGCCAGTAGTCACTCTCTCTGTGTGTGTGTGTGTGTGTGTGTGTGTGTGTGTGTGTGTGTGTGTGTGTGTGTGTGTGTGTGTGTGTGTGTGTGTGTGTGTGTGTGTGTGTGTGTGTGTGTGTGTGTGTGTGTGTGTGTGTGTGTGTGTGTGTGTGTGTGTGTGTGTGTGTGTGTGTGTGTGTGTGTGTGTGTTTGCACAGCCTGAGCTCGGTGAGTGGTTCAGTGGGCCAGCACAGTGTGAGTCTGGCATGAGGCCTCAGTGAGAGTGTGGGGAGTGATAGAGAAATGCCAGACTGGCAGATAACGCTCTCACCGGCCATACGCCAGCCTTAATTTCTCTCTCTTTCTCCACAGGTTGACCATGTGTGTTTATGTGTATATTAACAGTAGGTGTATTCTGTGTGTCTATGATTTGTTATACCACATGGTTTGAGTTCACACTAATATTTAGCATCCTCCTGCTGTTTTGACCTGAGACTGTATAACAGGAAGAGAGGGACCACTCATAAAAAAATGAAGGGAAGAACGGAGGAATGAAACTCCCGACTTTCAATTCAAACAGCCAAACGGGTTTTTAATAGAGGTTGTTTACTGTAAAAAGTAATATGCACATTAAAGAATGTAGAGTGATTTTAGTTACTTCCTGTGTGATATTAATGACAATATGATACTATTTTGTCAGATTTTACCAAGATGGCTACAGCTGATTTGCCTTAAAACAATAATTCACTCGTAAATAAAAATCTATCATAATATACTTCACATTACACCTTATGTCATTCCAAACCTGTTTTACTTTCCTCCTTCAGCGGAATAAAAAAGTCAAGTGAAACTGAGGCATAGATATTTTCAAAAATGTTTTGATTGTTTTTGTCCATACTGTACAATGAAAGTCAGTGGGGTACAAAACAATACTATAATCCATTCACTTTCATTATATGAATAAAAAACTTTTATTTTCAAAATACCGGTACCTTATTTTATGTTATGTTCTTTTATGTTGATATCTTTTATTTAGATTAACTTTTTAAAAAATATTTTTTTGATGCTTATTTTTGTATTGAGATTATTTTTTTACCTGATGCTTGTGACTGTAACTAGTTATTTTAAATGAGTTTAGGTCATCCTGACTAAAATACATTGTAATATATTCAGAGAGGTCACTGCCATTATCATTATTGTTATGGCTATGAATTGTAAGTCTGTTCACTAGCTCGACAAGTATCTGGCATCATTGTTGCTCTCACTTATTCCCTGCTTCTCCCTTCCGCATAGGAAATGAATCTTTTGGAATCACAGCGGTCTTATTTTCAGAGCAAACACCAGGAGTGTTTGAAGTAGAAAATCAGCAGTGTGTGTGTGCGCTTGTGTGTGTTAGTGTGTGTGGTAAAAGTCAGCTTTGAAGTGTCTACTTCCTCCTGCTGAAAAACGTCAGGTTTAATCAATATTTACGTGCTTGCATACACACACATACACACCGGAGTATGTAGTCTAGTTATACCACTCTCAGGGATCAAAACGGAGGTTTTATGATAGATTAAAAAAAAATCATTTTCTCAACCATTGAGACGTCTGTTTTAGACATTTTAACATTTAATGCGCTGGAAAAATGGAAAAGGTATAACAACTGTAACAATCATGTTTAACTTGTTAGACATATCTCATTTTAATGGCCGCATATTGCGACATTTATACTAAACGTCCTCTTATGAATATGGACATGTGGTATTATTATTATTGAGTGAATAAACTCTCATGACAAAATGAATCTCTGGGCACTGTATATCTGCATGAAGATGTCTGGAAAATGTGTGTATGTGAATGAGAGGAAGGAGCGAGTGTCTGAGCTCACTAATGAAGATGAATTGAGTCATTCACTGAATCGCTGGTCTCATTAACTCTGTCTGGTACCTTCTACAGAGAGGACAGGTGCTCTCTGCCATATACACCCACACACTGTTTTATGGGCCATTCCTGGCGTACTAAAAAATGATGAGCCTAATCGATTGGCATGTTATGTAGATTACATATTAAGGCTTGTGTTGCTAATTCTGGATTGGACGCTTGGTTGTATTGAAAAATGTGTTGATCAGAAATGCATATAAGACATCATAACTGTAAGGGTTGTGTGCAGGATGCCGAAGACGAGGACACGGAAACTGTAGTTTAGGAGATTTATTTACAAAACTTAAACTTCAAAAACAAACAGGAACAAAAGAACAAACTCCAGGACTTCAGGGTTAACACAACCATACATTGACGACGACCAACAAACACTGAGGGAAAACACAGGGTTTTTAAAGCATGAATTCAAACTATATGCAGTTATGTTGGCACATTATTGATTTGTATACTTATACCTAGCATATGGACTAATTATCCCTGAAACTCAAATTATTGAATGAAAATGTCTCTGAAACATCTTTATGTACTGCTTATTACAGCATCTGTTTGTACAAGAATAAAGTTCAACATAAGCCCATTGTCAGCAAACAGAAGAATACAGCACAAAGTTAATTCCATAAAGGGTGTTTATTTGCAGGTAAGTGCAGGAAACAAACAATGCACGCAGGTGAGTGACATTAAATAGCAGCAAACATAGCTGTGAATAACAGTTCTTAAAGTTGTGTGGAGACTGAAGATTACTGAAGACTGAAAATAATCAAAGACAGGGTAGTAACTGGTAAGTGTCACAGGAAGGTAGTTGGGTAAGTAAACATATGCTCATGTTCAATGAGTGTATGCAAGTTGAGTGCTTATGTGTGTGTCTTGATGAGGTGATAATCAGTGGCAGGTATGGTGATGATTGACTGAGTGCTGGTGGGAGCCAGGAAGGATGCTGGGAAATGTAGTTTCTCTGGTGACTGAGGATTGTGACTGGAGATTGTGACAAAGCTATTTAAATACCTATGTAGTGTGGTCGTTTATTTCGATAATCATGACACAATACAACATCGCAACTACATGAATAGAGCTTTTACTGTTATAAAAATACAGATTTGTGAGCATTAGTGGAACGTGATTGATGCCAATTGTATAGCCTAACAGCTGTGTCGTCATCACAGTTTGTGCAGCAACTCTTGAGAAGCTGTGCTGGCTGAGTCATCCGTCTGTTCCATAGGCTACATCACAGCAGTGTTTATTTTGACAGCAAATTTGAATTTAGTTTTAGTCATAGTCTTTTGATTAAGATGGGTAGGGTTTAGGGTTGGGGTTAGGGTTAGTAATTTTAGTCATCTGAATTGTTTTTGTTTAAGTCTATTTTTCTAAGTTTACACACACACACACACCACAGACTAAATTACAGTATTTTAGATATACAGACATTTAGACATAATATTGTGTGTATTTGTCTATTCAGACGCAAAAGAGAGCTCAATTCAGTCCTCGTGCGCTGTAGCTTTCTGTGTGCATGGCTGCACTCTTCGAGTGTGTGCGCACAGAAAACCGTACCGAATAGAGCACTCTTCTGAGACGTCACTCTTATGACGAATATGACCTGTGGGCCCAAATATGAGACCTTTGCTATCGACATTGCTGTTATTATGTTTCCACATATTATGCCACATCCACAATTTTTGTGAATAGCCATTACAAACAATCTGTTAAAGTTCAAATGTGTGCTCATGCTCACATTTACACAATACTTTCAGTATTTAAACATTCAGTATGCATTGAAGCAGGTGTGTCTTTCATTGGAGTCATACAGTATAAAATTCACTGGACAATGTCCAGCAAGCTGTTGAGTACATCAAGTGTAACACGCATACCACAACTAACCATCTGTTACACATGCAGAAAACACACGCAGGGAGAAACAAACACACTCACATTCATGCCCCCATCTGCCATGCGACTACACAGACATGCTTCACGCAGTCTTGTACAAGCATGTATACCACACACACACACACACATACACAGAGAGAGGCATGCGCCTTGCCTCAGTTTCACTTGACAAATAGCGCAGATAAACCTAAGCCACTTCGGAGCGCCTTTCTTCCTCCCTTTTCTTCTTCTCTCGATGTTATTCTGTTGTTTCTTTTATGTACAGTAAAGGCGTGTGAATGGGAAGGGCGGAGGGAAAAAGCTGCCCATTCAAATGCAGGATTATTATTGGCTATTGCTCTGGGCCAGCAATACCATTCATTCTTACTGCTCACAGACGGATCCACACGTATATGCGCGCGCCAACCACAAACACCCAGCACACACACACACACACACACACACACACAACACACACACACACACACACACACACACACACACATTCTCACACTCATATACACATGCAAGCAAAGACAAGTGGCCTTTACTTAAAACTCCTTTCTTTCTTTCTTTCTTTCTTTCTTTCTTTCTTTCTTTCTTTCTTTCTTTCTTTCTTTCTTTCCTTTTTCGGTCTTTCTCCGTGATCCCTGCTTTTGGTTGTGTAATACTCCAGGCAGCTTTCAATGGGCTGAATATAACAGTCTGGGGTGCCCACTTCACTTCTGCACTGTGTGTGTGGGATAGTCTGTGTGTGGATGTGCTCTGATGGTAGAGAGGTACCAAGTAGGTCTTTCTGTTTATACACCCCACGGAAGAGAGAGGAAGAGAGAGAGGAGAAGAGAGAGAGAGAGAGAGAGAGAGGAGGAGATGAGAGAGAGAGAGGAAATAGAAGGAGAGAGGTGGTTGATTGTTTCTTTTGCAGACGGATTTGGAGTAGGAGTCTTATTGATTTTTCCCACACTCTTCTCTTTCTCCTTTTCCCACTTTTTTTCTCCTCTTTTTTTTCCACACACTCACACTATCCTCCAACTTTTTACTCTTCTTTTCTTCCCTTTTACCTTAATTAGTGAGAGCACCTGATCATCTGCCATTATGGCAAAACAACATAAGTTAAAATGTTAGAAGATATCATTCTGTCTGCCATAATTATGGCCAGTTAAGAGAATGTTTCATTAATTTTGCCAGCATCTAAACTCCACCTCCCACTTTAAAATACTCATGTTGTCACGGAAACTCTAAATGAAAATTTCCAAAAACAGGATTTAGTGTAATTTCACTTTTTAAAGGAATATTCCAGCTTCACTTCAAATTATGTTGCTTTTTTATGAACTTACCCATATTCAAGTGTTGGTAAAAAAAGAATGCATGAAGCTAGAATAGAACTGTTTTTATTGTTTAAAAGCAGAGGGTCTGTTCTTTCTTGTATATTTAGATATTCATACAACAAAAATATTCTGGGGGCCATTTTGTGGAAATGATCAAAAACGTTTTTTTTTTAATGCTGGCAGGGAAAGAGTTAAATTCGTAGTATTTTTAAGTTGACTTCCATTTTAAATGCCTCACTGTAACGTAATAATAATTTAATAATATTTTTTTTATTAAAAAAAACTTTTTAACAGACGGTCATTTTACAAAGATAGGTTAGGAACAGAACAAAAAAAAAAAACATCCATAAAGCACAATATATATAGGGCTGAAGAGTAATACAGAGGCCACTTACAAAGTTAGGTTAGGGATACAAACAAATAACATATCCATAAGGTAGAATTTACAGACCGAGAGCTGAAGAGTAATATTCAGAGAAAAAAATGTTTTTAAGAGGTTTTTGAAAGCAAGAAGGGAGGGTACTTGACGGATGTTTTGGGGAAGAGCATTCCACAACCTGAGAGCCACAACACTTAAAGACCTTAGGAGTAATTTAGGAGTGAATAATAATCCTAGAAGATCCTTAGAAACGAGTAGGAGCATATGGTTCAAGTAAGTCAGATAAATATGATGGACCAACGTTATGAAGAGCCTTGCAATTGAGAATTAGTACCTTGAAGTGTATACACAAGGAAACCAGTGAAGGTGATGGAGGATTGGAGTAATGTGCTCATTCTTTTTTCTTTTTTTAAGTGATCAAGGGGGTTGCAGAGTTTTTAACATATTGTAATCATTTGATGATTTAGCTGAAAGGCCATAAAGAAGTGAGTTACAGTAATCAAGGTGAGATGTGACAAAGTCATATATAAAAGATTCAGCATCCAGCTGACTAGAGAGGAGCGAATATAAGAGATATTACTTAGGTGGAAAAAAAGATGTCTTTACCACGTTGCCAGTGTGATCACTAAATGAAAGAGTGGAATTGAGAAGAACACCTAGATTTTGAACAGTCGTAGAGGGCATTATAAAGTCAACACCATCCAAATCTACCAGTTGACCAGAGAGTTTAGAGACAACAGATTTGGAGCCTGTCAGTATAACTGTAACTCCATTTTTACCCAAGTTAAAATTTAAGGTGGTTTGAGTTCTTTGATGCATGTTGTTAATGTAGGCTGAGGTGGGAGGTGTGCTAAAATAAATATGTATGTCATCAGCATAACAGTGGTAATTGAACCCGTCCAATTGGTAACATGTAAATTGTGAAAAGAAGGCCCAAGACAGAACCTTGAGGTACACCACAACTGATAGATTTAGTAGAAGATTTGTGCTTCTGGAATACAACAAACTGTTGCCTCCCTATCAAATAAGAGGAGAACCAGTCAAAAGCTGTACCAGTAATTCCAATTGCTGAAAGCCGTGGGAGAAATATTACATGACTAACAGTATCAAAAGCTGAAGTCTTAACAGAAGGAGAGTGCTAAGATCGCCAGAATCAGAAGCTAGGAGGAGATCATTAAGAACCTTAACCAGTGCTGTTTCAGTACTATGGGAAGGACAAAAGCTAAACTGGAAATGCTCATGGAAATTATGTGCTGTTAAATGGGCCTGTAACCAGGAAGCAACAACTTTTTCTAACATCTTAGAATAGAGAGGTTCGAAATATGCCTGTAGCTACTTTCAGGGGTACTTAGGGGTGACCACAGCAATCTTAAGCTTAGATGGAACAGTTCCAGAAGACATTGACATATTAATAAAATGGGTGATGGGTAGTGACAAAGCGGTTGCTAACTTTTTCACTGAAGAGGTAGGTGCAGAACCAAGAAGACTAGTAGAGGAATTACTGTAGACCGCAGTAAATAATGTTCTAGCCCTGTTTTGGACTTTGGAAATGAATGTAGAAAAATAAGATGATCGAGCAGCATTAGGAGCTTCCCTATACTGCTGAATGTGTTCAGTATATGCCAACGAGTGAACAGTAAGGCCAGTTTTCTTACAAGATAGATGCCAACCCTTGGTTTTTATTGCCCTAAGCTCAGTAGTGAACCAAGGAAAAGTGCGAGAGGTTGGAACATTTGTAGATTTTAAGGAAGCATTGATTGCCTCCGAGAAGGACAGAGGATCAACCAACTTCTAATCATGATAAAAATCAAGGATTTCACATCAGACTTTGGAATATAAAAATTACAAGAAAAGTCAAATATTTATGGTCAGAGATGCCTATGTCAGAGCCTTTTAAAGAAGCAATGTCAATACCAGTAGAGACTCACTCAACGATATTGTCAAGTGGTACAAGTACACCAATAGATCTGGGCAGAGGGCTCGCAGGGGTGTGAGGCAGATGAACGTCCAAGTCTAAATAAAAAAAGTAAAAAAAATTGTGGTTATAAATCCAGAAGATCGATTTCCTTTTTAGATATCCCGTTATCCTCTTTAGAGCTGTATTACATCTGAAATTGAATTTGTTTAGCATTAACACTGTTATTGTCCTGTTTATCAACTTGAAGCCACATTGAAATAATCTGTGTTGTATAAAGCATTATATAAATACATCTGACTTGACTGAACCTGTTTAGTGTTCATAGTGACACACAACAGTTTTTTCCTGCTAAATATCGATATTATATACTATACTATTATAGTTTATAGTATCAGCAAATAACTGTTGACACTTTAATTATTTCAGAAAATTTGTCATTTTACAGTAATTGAAGCAAGTAATGAGATAATTAAAAAATAGAGATGAGAGATTACATTAGTGGTTAAGCATAGTTGCAGTGTGTTTAGGTCGATTATTCCATTCTGCATGATAGCATTTTAATCCTGCTGAGCCAAGGGCATAGGTTTGATTTTAATATCGTTAGGGACATACAATTGACAAAAAAGTTTACTTACGTAAAACTAGTCAATCTCAAATAAATCAGGGACATTAGTTAGTGAAGCGAATGTTGCTCACCTATTGTGGCCACTTCTAAGATCAGGTGGTGTTACTGCTGTTATTCTACTGGAATAAAGATTCTATCAACCTGATTGTATCACCTGTTTTTAACAGCTGAAACAGCTGAGATGTTTAACTGTTTAGCATTGCCTAAACAAATGCACATACCTGACAGCTTTTGTCTGAAAAGGGATTTAAGTCTAATTCTTCTATTGTTGTTCATACTTCGGAGGAAATGAAATGTTTTGTTTAAGTGGAAAACATCTACATGCAATTCAAACAAACAGTCATATACCAGAAAGCAAACATGCCTCTTTGTTGTTTTTTTATTTGTTTTTTTTTACTACACAATACCCCACAAACAATTAACAGGAAAACACCTGCATTTGGAATGTGGAATACTCTGTCTACCTTTATTTTTTTTCTTTGCTATCTTTCTTGGTGTACTGCTGACATTATGTATAGGCAATTGTTAAAGGAGATTGAAAATATCAGACATTTAGTAGGAAGGGGTTTCAATATGCGGGTTTCATTTGTATTCATTTGTTTGGTGGCTGCATTTTTGACTGACTGTCAATTAAACTTTTTTTTTTTTTTTAAATAGATGTCACTCAAATGGGAACTTGGCTATTTTAAAACCCCACCTTGAAGGACATTTTACACAATCTCTGTGACAACTTATTCAGTTGTTTTTGGCTATTTCTAGGGCATGAGCCTAACCTGGAATAAATATAAATCGATCATTTCTGATATATTTTACAATGACTCCCTTCTATAAATTCAGAAAATTTCTAAAGATCAAATAAACTGCTAAACAGTCAAGGACATGATGTTAATTTTGTCCAAATCTATTAATTTACATTACAAATGCAATGCATGCCAGGCATACAATCACTTGAGAACACCCACCCACCACAGTCATGAGCTTTGTCCCAATTCAGGGGATGAGACCTTCGGAGGATGCACCGAGACTTGTTTAAAGGGGGAAAGTATAGCCGATAGCGTAATTGCGGAGCGACAAAGGCTGTCCCAATTCGAAGGCTCCTTCAAAATGCGGCCTGCAAATGTGGCCTTCTTTTCCAATGAATGCAGGATAGATCAGAAGGATCATTTGCAGCCTTGCCTACCCCAGAATTCATTGCGCGCCGGAGACGAAATTGCCAGATCATACTTGTAAATGTAAGTATTGGGTTTCAATTTAATTGAGTAATCAGATGTATCTAATGATAAACATGAAAGAAACAAATATAAGGGTTCAAATGTTGAGTTATATGTTACCAGTGTGTGATTTGATATAGGTTAGTTTATACTCTTTAGACTTTATTATGCACTTAAATTGACCATAGTGAACATTATTAGACATTCTAGAACATTTCAACCCTGTTTTGTTTTTAGGCAGTTATAATAATAATTTTATATATATATATATATATATATATATATATATTATATATATATATATATATATATATATATATATATATATATATATATATATATATAAACTTATTGCAGCTTGTCACAACGGCTGTCAGAGTTCATAGGCGACAAAACCAGACTGTCTCATTGAACAATTCCCGGGACACAGCTACACTGTAAAATATTTCCAGGATTTCACAAGATATAACTGTAATATTTCACAGTTAATTACATTATTACCACTTCACAGGCTTTAACTGTGATATTTCACAATATAATACCGTATTTAGACTTTTACTGTGAAAATAATGCAGGCGCGGGGCTTTTACAATAAACTACTGTGAATTCCGTGCTACGCGCTGCAACTGCGTCATCTGAGCTCCCTGATCTCCTCCTCCGTGGTCGGTGATCTCATTCGACGGATTCGCGGTAAGTGTTTAAATTTCAAACTTTGTCAATTTGATGAATGTTTTTAATATTATATTGCATGTTTTTTAAAAGTATGAACCAAATTAGTGTTAATTGTAGGTTCTGTTGTCATGTTTTTGTAAGTTAGCTGGAGCAGACTCGTGTTTCTAGGTTTGAGCGCGCAAATTTGAATGAACAGACGTTGGTTGTAGTGTTAATAATTAGTAGCAGCTAGCCTAGTAAGTTAACGTTACCGTATTAAGTTAGTAACTGTGAGACGTCACGTTAGCTAACTTACACCGTCGAAAATGTAACTTTAGCTTTGCTGAATGCTTTTCTTAACAGCGTTTTCTCTTTTCCCACAGCATTTTTCTACGGTGACCACCGGGAAATAAAGTTATAAGGTAAGCTGTGGCCTGAATGTGGGTATTATGACAGTTATGATCAACTAGATAAATTATAGTGTCGTGGATTTGGGCAAAGGTGGAATAAATTAATCTCCAAATTAGTAACGTTAGCTGGGCCTCGTCCATAATTTTCTGCCGTGTTTGTGTGTGAAACGGAGCAGCCAATTGTCTGTCTCGTCAACAAAAAGAATAAAGTGCATTACAAAACAACTGGTTTTTATTATGAAAAAGATATAGGAATAAATGTGTTTATCACTGAATTAGTGGAGATTCGTGAGCTGTGCTATTCTACAGTAAAACAGGTCGACATCTGGAGCTAATTATTCTAGGAAGAAGAGTACAAGCAGAAACAGTCATGGGGAGACGGACAGGCAACAGGCTCTTACTCCATTCTCTGCAAACAGTACGTGTAAATGATGTAAATTGTTGTGTGCAAATGCTTTGCCTGGGTAAATCACACACATCTACTTTGTTGCAGGACTATTCTGTGTGTTTGCGATGTAAATGTTTTTTTCAGTTGCTGTTGTTTAAATTGTTGCTGTTTAACTTAATCCAAGTAATGTCACCTTGTTAAAACTGAGCTAACTTTAGTTTTGCTCAATACTGCAACAGCAGTGGCCCACTGAAGGTGGTGACACCTTTTTCATCCCACTTGAATTAAACTACCGGTAACATCTTTCTTCTGTTTTTTTTTTTTTGTTTTGTTTATAGGTGCTTCTTGGGCATCAACCCAGAGACAGGTACAAAATCAAAGAGGCAGAGAGGACACATAAACCAGCAAGTCTGTACACTGATCAGGAAGCTCATTGGCTTTGAATGGATGTCAGTCTAATGTAAGCTGTGTTCCAACTTCAGAACAGACTAACGAAAAACTGTCTCTGTTAAGCTAGATGTAGTTATGCAGTAAGATGTTACTGAAACTATTAAAGGGTTAGTTCACCCAAAAATGTAAAGTCTGTCATTAATTACACTCCCTCATGATGTTCCAAACACATACAAATTTTGTTCAACACAAATGAAGATAATTTTAAGAAGTCTGAGAGCTTTCTGATTCCGCTTATAGACTGCAATGTTATTACCGCTTTCAAGCCCCAGAAAGGTAGTAAAGATTGTTAAAATAATCCACCACGTGATTACAGTGGTTCAACCTTGTTGCTATGATGCGACGAGAATACTTTTTGTGTGATTTTTTTTTTCTCCCGTCCCCCCACACTATTACGTATTTTTACGTCGCTTCATAACATTAGATTGAACCACTGTAGTCACATGGACTATTTTAACAATCTTTACTACCTTTCCAGGGCTTGAAAGTGGTAATAAAATTGCTGTCCATGGAGGAGTCAGAAAATATCTTAATTTTTGTACTGCAAAGATGAACGAAGGGCTGACGTGTTTGGAATGAGGGTGGGTTTTTTAGGTAAACTATCCCTTTAATCTGTTCTACGAGTTTAGACAGACTGCAAAATGTGTAAAATTAATTGTTCTTACATTATTTGAATTAAACATGCCTTTTCAATGTTATAGGTTATTGATGGGTTAGAATAAAAACGTCAAATTTACAGTTTACAATAGTTATAAGTGTAAATTTACATCACATTACTGGCTACTGAGTTGAGTAATGGCTACATTACTATGTACGCATGTCATGTAATTTTTGCTTAACCTCAATCATGTTACTTTCAGTCCTGTTACTCATGAAAAATAACAGGATTGAGCAAAAGTAACAGGAGTGAGTAGAGTCCTCTGGTTTGTTGATTTAATATTAATTGATATAGTACTATTCACACGATTTATCATGAGTTGTACAATTACTGGCATTGTAGACATTTTAGGATTATTTTACAATGCGAGTACCATACATACTTACAGGTTGCCAGTCCACCACAGAGTAACTTAAACTTTTTGTCTGTCTTATCTTTTGTAGATAGTGGACAGAACCCCATACTATGCAGGTGCCAGCTGCAAGGGAAGCAGCGAGACACCTGCAACCCTCTCTTTTCCCACCTTTTTGTCTTTTCTTCCCTCTCTCACTCTCTTCTTTCTCTTTTCAGCTCATACGTTGTGAAGTACCATTATCATATAGTAAACGCATGCACACACATATTGACACACATTCCTGTTACCCAGTGTTCATTCCTGTTACCCAGTGTTTATTCCTGTTACCCAGTGTTTATTCCTGTTATTAAATTGTATTTTTCAAGTACCATTATCACATAGTAAACAGATGCACACACATATTGACAGACATTCATGTTACCCAGTGTTCATTCATGTTACCCAGTGTTTATTCCTGTTATTAAAATGTATTTTTTTTCTAAAAAATAAAAGTTAAACCATTGTTTTTATCAGTTTTGTTTGGTCCATCATTTATGCTAAATCACAGTAATGAATAGACATTCAGTTAAATACAGTAATTCTACAGCAGCTTACTGCTAAATTACAGTAATACGATAGACACTAACTGTAATTTTACAGTTAAATACAGTAATTCTACAGCAGCTTATTGCTAAATTACAGTAATACGATAGACACTAACTGTAATTTCACAGTTAAATACAGTAATTCTACAGCAGCTTACTGCTAAATTACAGTAATACGATAGACACTAACTGTAATTTCACAGTAAAATACAGTAATTCTACAGCATAATTATTGTGAAGTCACAGTAAACAGCTGTCATTTCACAATTATTTACTGTAAAAATAATACGGTAACTTACTGTGAAAGTCATGCAACTGGTAACCTGCAATTTATTGTAAATTTACAGTCAAATAATTAACAGTGTAGCAACAACTTGTTAATGTGACAATACATTTTGTTATTTGTTTCATTTTCCAAAACTCCAGGGGTGGAATGTAACGAAATACATTTAGTCTGTATTTAAGTATAAATTTGAAGTTCTTTAGATTGTTATTCATCTCAGAGGCAAATATTGTATTTTTTTTGTGAAAAACTGACTTTTTACACATATTAGATTTTCATATTAGATATTGTTTAAAAAAATATGAACAGTATATAATAGAAACACTTAAAATATATCTTCTAGATCAGGGATAGGCAACGTTGGTACTGGAGGGCTGCTGTCCTGCAGAGTTAGCTCATAGGACAGTTTTGCATGGCAAAATATTGTATGGTTTTTATTTAGTATGTGAGTTAATTTCATTTATTCTTCCCTCTTCCTGAGAACATCTCTCTGACTGGCAGCCCACTCCTGAGTCAGCCCTGCAAACCTGTTGGTGGACACTGGAAATATGCATTTATTCCTTACCAGGGTCTCTATTGTGCACTCCATCCCTGTCCAGCAACACTACCAGTATCTCTGCTCAATAAAAGTCTACAGAAAAAGGTTTTCTTACAATCTGTTGAATTGACATGACAAAAATAAATGCACTGTGAGGGACCAAGCTGGCAGGCATGAGGAGTCAAAAAATATGTTTTCAAAAATATATATGTTTTATTTTACAAAACAAAAAAAAACAACTATTTCACAGAAAAAACAGAACGTTCTGGGCCCATAAAAGAGATCAACTAAACAGAACTTAGCTCAGGTAGCATAACCTTAACATAGGTTGAACAAAACCAAACAGACCTAGCTAAACTGAGACATGGGGAAACTTATATAGTGGCTGATCAGGCCATTCTGACACGAAAGGGGGTAGACAAACACATAATATATAAACAAACCACAATAATTACAACACATGTCAAACCAACGCTACCTTATATGAACTAAGGACAAATCAATCAAATAAATCATAACAAAGCATAAATAGCAAAGAAAAAGAACAAAAACTCAAAAATGTAATACTCTGCCACCCCCATGAAATGGGAATACATGGTGCAGTCCAATTAGCCATTCCCCTACTTAAACAGCTGAGAGTCAGTTGCAAATCCTTTTGCCTGTCACCCAGTCGGAGACCCCCAACAGCAACTCCCCCGGAACTGGTAACTCAAAAAGAAAAGGTATTAACTTCACAGAATGTAACTTAAAGATAATGAACCTGAAATTAGCTAAATTGACAAAGTTAACTAAATGTGTGCACCCAAACAGAAAACCAAGTCAAATAACTAATAAAACTGTTTTTTAAACCTAAAATATGTGTGTGTCCAGTTATTCATTTTGTATATGTAATGTGTTCAAAATAAATGAAAGTTACCACCATGCATTGAAGTTTCCCTGTGTGGCTGCTAGTGCGGCCATCACATGCACAAATTAATTTATTAATTACATTTACAAGTTATAACTTGCATTAGAAAAATAAACAATTCACAGAAGTTATTTTTTGTTTAATTTACAGCCCACTCAGAAATGACATACCTGAGCTCTTAAGGCGGGTACTCGGGTTTGAACTTTGCAGTCTTCTCTGCTAATTATAAGGGAACTCTCTTAACACCCTTTATCACAATACACAATTTCTTCTGTTTAGCTATAACCATGTGAAGGTGAATTAACACAATATAAATATTCAGTTTAATCTTCAACCAAACCAATTAGTAAACTTGATGAAATCACTTCAAGAAAACAATTAAATCATGTAAACAGTGTTTATTAAAACAAATATGAATTTAAAGGTGCCTGTCACAGTGGGGCACTGAGACTAGAGACTTTTTTTATTATTACACTGGACTAAGAACACACTACATACACTTTTTATACAAACATAACATATTTGTTTTGCGCAATACTATAACACCAGTTAACACCAGATATGTGGGTGTCAGTAATTGTGTACTGTTTGAGTGTTGTTCCTGTCTGCACCATGTGCTTTTTCTTTAGTTAAATATTTTCTGAGTCATTAATTTTGTTACTTTGATTCGTGTGGTGCAGTAAGAATTCAAACAAGACCGGTTACCGGGTTAAATATTTATTGTGTACGAACATTCACTTACATCAAATAAATTGTCATACTTACGTACTGGAACATTTTGCACATTGCAAACAGAAGAAACCCGGTCACAGTAACTGCCACCATTTTAAAATGACTATTTCCCGCCAATAGAAGGCATAGTTAATTGGTCTCATGTCTGAGGGGGAGATTGGTGTTTGTTTGATTCTTTGATAAATATGATTAATGAATTTGGTTTGTTTTGTTTCAAATGTTTGTATATTTGTTTTTTGTTTTATTCTAACAGTTATTTCTTTGTTACTGTTAGATCTTTATTTATTTATTTTTTGTTTTTATTAAATTTCTTTGTCACTTTCAATTACTTAGTGGTTTAGTCCAAGTGGGAGGGGCTTATACTTTTTAAGAGGTCCTCTCAGTGTTGTAAGGAGGCTCATAGAGTGAGTTTGTTGGAAGTTGCTTGCTTGATTTTTTGGGTCAACTTACTGACATAGCCAAAAGTTTGTTTGTGCATTTAACTTTGAACAGTTTATTTTATTTTTGTTACTTTTGAGACTTTTTGGATTTTCACTGTAAATATCACAGGCACTCTTTTGGAAAATCTTTGTTTTTCACTTTTTTGGAATAAACGCTGAACTTTTGACTTCATCATCACGTCACTTCAATTTTTTTCTCGCCTCCATTGGCCGGTACATCCAGAGCAGTGGTGCTGCTACTTCTTGAACAACATTGGGGTCCTTTGTAGCAGCTGGCACACCCCTGTCTCTGTTACAGTTGGTGTCAGAAGTTTTGTACCGCTGAGGTGACGTGGACATTCTTGTTTTTGCAATGCCACCAAAGACAAGGAATCAGCCTGATGAAAGAACAAGGCCAGATGTGGACCAGGGTGAAGTCGAGGAGGATCCAGATGGAGTGCAGTCTACAATGGTTTCTGGGGCTGGAGCTGACACTGCTGTTACTGCTCTGGCGCAGATGTTCAAGTCCTTTATGGAATATCAAAAGGATCGAGATGATCGACAAGAGAGAGAGACAGTTCGACGAGAACAAAATTTTAAAGTACTCAGTCACCATGTCACTCAGATGCAACTGGACATGGAACGTATCAGTCATGGAGCAGTTTACGACAAACCAGCACCAAGGGTGATAGACCGGGAGCCACGGCTTGCGAGACTGGAGGACTCTGATGATATTGAGCACTATTTGCTGACATTTGAGAGACTGGCAGAGGTGTACCAGTGGCCTAAACAAGACTGGGCCATTCACCTCATACCGTTGCTAACTGGTAAGGCCAGATCTGCGTTTGTGGCAATGGACCCTTCACATTCACAAGACTATGATGTTGTTAAGACAGCAATACTGAAAAAGTATGAAATCAATGCTGAAACTTATAGACTGAGGTTCCGTAACCTAAATACCCCTACTGACGAGTCGCCACAGGAGCTTTACATCAGACTGAAGGACCTGTTTTGCAAGTGGGTGCGCTACTCCAGCAGTAATAAAGAGAGTATCATGGAGGCCCTTGTTCTCGAACAGTTCCTACGGGTCTTGTACCCAGACGTGAGGACTTGGGTCAAGGAGCATGATCCAACGACTGCTGCTGAGGCTGCCAGACTGCCGGAGGCATATATCACCGCCCGGAGAGGAGTAGGACACTTCCGCTATGCAGGAATCCTCCCTTCGCCCAGAGGTAAGTCTGAGGGATTGGGGGGCTGTTCAAACTCTCAAGATAGAATCTTAAGATTCACACAAAATAAAGCCATTACTCCGCAGGTATCTTCGCAGAGTGTAGTTAAGGAGGATGTTGTCTGTTATCATTGTGGTCAGCCAGGCCATACTAGACCTCTTTGCCCCCTGAAGAAACCCAAAACAGCAAGCCTTTGTTATGTCCCTCATCCAGTTCAGTCATTCCCCATGAAATGTATCTCACAGCCAATTAGATCTGTCTTGTTAAATGGTAGACCAGTTTTAGCCTTGGTAGATACTGGTTGTACATATACACTAGTGCAGAGCAGATATGTGCCCAGACAAGACTGGAGTGACACCGAGACGGTTAAGGTTTGTTGTGTACACGGTGACAACACTCCATTGCCTACTGCAGAAGTGTATATTGAAGTTTTGAATCAGTCTTATCTGATGAAGGTTGGAATTGCTGAGACTCTTCCCTATCCCATACTCCTTGGCACAGATATGCCAGTGTTAGCTGAATTACTGCAGGACACAGAATGGTGTGGGGTAGTGACAAGGGCTCAGTCAAAACAGGCAGTACAGACAATACCCAACACAGACTCAGATAATCCCTTACAAACCTTGTCTTTTTGTGTTGCTGATATTGAGACTGAGTCAGGACCAACAGAAGACAACAGGTTGCAACAGCGTAGAGATTGGGTAGCAGGGTTGATTGACACCTCAGAACAGGCAAACGAAGATGTTGCTGAACCAGAATTATGTGAGTCAGACATTGTGATTCCCAATGGTCTAGCCCAGCTGCAGAGGGAAGACCCAACCCTAGCCACATGTTTTGATCAGGTTAAGCAGAAGGATGATACTGATGTTTTACTTGATGATCCTTTTGTGTTGAAACATGAACTCCTGTATAAGCAGACTAAGGAAGGAGATCTTCGGCTTGTTGTACCTGAATCACAAAGAAGTGAGGTGTTAAAGTTAGGTCATTCCATTCCATGGTCAGGTCATTTAGGGTTCGCAAAGACATGTTGGAGAATCTCTAAAAGATTTTATTGGCCCAGAATGTACACAGACATTAAAGAATACTGCCAGACATGCCCTGAATGCCAACTCACTGCTGGTCGGACTCCTGCCAATGCACCATTAATCCCTTTGCCTGTGATTGAGGTAACTTTTGAGAGAATAGGAGTGGATGTTGTTGGACCAGTTGAGAGAAGCCAGACAGGAAACCAGTTTATTCTAGTAATCTCCGATTATGCCACAAGATACCCTGAAGCATACCCCTTGAGAGATGTTACTGCTAAGCAGATAGCTTCAGCCTTGTTAAAATTCTTTTCGCAAGTAGGCATACCAAAAGAGGTTCTGACAGACCAAGGCACTAACTTTATGAGTCACACACTGCATCAAGTTTATCAGCTATTGGGCATTAAGAGAGTACGAACAACCCCATACCACCCTCAGACTGATGGGCTTGTTGAAAGGTTCAATCAGACTCTAAAGAATATGTTAAAGAAGTTTGTTTCAGACTCTGGCAAAGACTGGGATAAATGGCTGCCGTACCTCCTTTTCGCCTACCGTGAAGTACCCCAGGCTTCTACAGGATTCTCGCCGTTTGAATTGCTATACGCCCATCAAGTAAGAGGTCCTCTAGATGTCCTGAAAGAGAGCTGGGAGGCGACAGACAACCCAAAGAGAACGAACATCCTCACTTACGTGATGAAAATGAGGGAGAAACTTCAACAGAATACTGCCTTGGCACGAGAAAACCTGGTAAAGTCCCAAGTACAACAGAAACACTGGTACGACAAGACGGCTAGATCACGAAGCTTCGAACCAGGTGAGGAAGTCCTGTTGTTGCTTCCAACATCTGACAATAAGCTGTTAGCAAAGTGGCAAGGCCCGTACCAAATAAAGAAGGTAGGACCAGTGACCTATCAGATCGAAATTCCCTCAAGAAACCAGCCTCTGCAAACATTTCATGTCAACATGCTGAAGAAATGGCATTCACATCGAACTCCAGGCCAAACAGAAGAGAGCAATGACATTGCGATGTTGGTGAGAGCCATAGAGAGTGAAGAGGAAGTAGAAGAACAGTATTTACCGACCTGTCGCACTGACAGCAAATTGAATTTACAGCACCTGAGTGAAGAGCAGGGACGTCAGTTATGGGAATGTATACCTGAGCAGCTGTTCATGGATACCCCTGGCAGAACAGACTTGGTTGACCATACTATCATCCTCAAGGACCCTGAACCTGTCCGCCAGTCTGTGTACCGTGTGCCAGAGAAACTTCTATCTGTTATGAAAGAGGAATTACAGTCCATGAAACAACTGGGAGTTATTGAGCCATCGTCAAGTGAATGGAGCAGTCCCATAGTGCTGGTGCCGAAGAAAGATGGTACCCTGCGGTTCTGCTTAGACTTCAGAAAGCTGAACAGCATTAGTAAGTTTGATCCTTATCCAATACCTGAGCACGCTGGATCTCTGCAAGGGATACTGGCAAGTGCCGCTGAAGCCAGCATGTAAAGAGCTTACTGCCTTCAGAACCCCCTTTGGCCACTACCAATTTCGAGTCCTTCCTTTTGGGCTCCATGGGGCTGCAGCCACATTTCAAAGGATGATGGATAAAATCCTCCATGGTACAGAGGACTATGCTGCAGCTTACCTTGACGACATCATAATATTCAGCCAAAGCTGGGAGGAGCATCTGGAACACCTTAAGGAGGTGTTGAATCGCATCAAGGCTGCAGGGCTTACCATCCGCCCTGATAAATGTGCCCTCGCCAAACCAGAAACCCAATACCTTGGATTTGTACTGGGTCACGGTTAGGGCTGGGTATTGGCAAGGGCCTCACGATACGATACGCATCACGATACATGGGTCACGATACGATATATCACGATACGATACACTACGATACATATTGCGATATATTGCAATAATTTAAAAAAAAATGTAAATGAATATCCAACTTGCTATGTTCCACCTGGTATGTGACAGCAGACAAAAAACTTATATTTTAATATATTCGCAAAGGTATATGCGTTGTACAGTCACTGAACAGTGAACACACTGAAATGTATGAAGTGCAGATCACTAAAAACTAAAAATGTAGATGCCACAAAAATTACATAAAAATAAAGTGCATCAAGTACATCATTACTGCCCGACTTACTTTTAAAACCAAAGTGCTTCCACTCGTCGTTACCGGTTCGGTAATCACGGTTCGGTATGTACCTCGGTTTTAAAGTCGCGGTTCGGTACGTTTTCAATACAGCAAAAAGAAAGAAATGCCAGAGAAATTTCCTATTTATTAAAAGAAAAAATATTTGTGTGAGTTTTCCTACATCTTGAAACTCAGGTTTAAATGGGGGTAATTTTTGAAGGATGAATAAATAATGTTTTGGTCATCACATTAAAAATGACATTTAAATATATATTTATTTATATAATATTTATTTAATATTTGAGTTTTGAAGTGCTGGCAAAAGATGTGTGAAGTACTTGAAAGCATTTCACTATTCCAGGCCAGCCAAACTGGTTACACTTAGTGTTACTATGGTGAATGTTGCTGATCTGTGGACTGTGGACTAGCCTAGTTCATTCACGGCACAATGTTTCTCCTGGTTTCCACGTCAGCGCTGTTTGATCTAATAGAGATCTACGGTTAATAACGGAGAAATGTGAATGCTTCTCTAGATCTCGCAGCGAAGTTTTACTTCAGTGGCGAATTCAAATGCTTTCTTTACTGGATCTTTTAGCGCTGTGTAGTAACAGTGTCCCTTAAACGAGATCGGCTCACGCTCATAGAGCTCGCGCTGCACAGATCTATGTTGCTGGTCCCGAACTGATAAACGTGAAGTACAATATAATGAGTAGCGCAGTTTCGTTCCGCTTTCATTACGTTTGCCATGTGATGTTGCGCAACGTTGTGGTGGTCCCGCTCGCGCCAGCGCGGATTTTGTCAGCCTCAAACCGAAACGGTTCAATACGAATACATGTACCGTTACACCCCTAGCACACGTACACACACACACGCACGCGCGCGCGCGCGCGCGCCACACACACACACACACACACACACACACACACACACACACACACACACACACACACACACACACACACACACACACACACATAGCACTGATGAACGGTGTCTGCGCGCGAGAAAGATCTATCTGCTAAAAGCCATTAGCACACACACAGCACTGATGACCGGTGTCTGCGCACGAGTGAGACCGGTGTCTGCGTGCAACATCTACAGGAACGGAGGTTGTAGTTCACCAGGTCACACCCCGTTTGAAACGTGATTTAAATTTTTTTTTTTACATCGATTTTTTGAGCTGGAAATCGATATTGTATATCACGAATATAAAAATCGCGATATATTGCTGTATCGATTTTTTAGCACACCCCTAGTCACGGTGTGATCCGACCTCAGGTGGGGAAAGTGGAGGCTGTTAAAGGAGCTGGACGGCCTCTGACAAAGAAGCAGGTTAGAGCGTTTCTTGGACTTGTTGGCTGGTATAGGAAATTTATTCCAAATTTCTCAGCCAGGGCAATAACCCTAACAAATTTGACAAAAAAGAGCCAACCCAACAATGTGATATGGACCGAAGACTGTGAAAAGGCTTTTCAAGACTTAAAGAACGCACTATGTCAGGAACCAGTTCTTCAGAGTCCTGATTTTGAGAAACCGTTCACAGTACAGACTGATGCCTCACAACATGGCATTGGTGCCGTACTCCTTCAAGAGGAAGAAGGGCAGCTCAAGCCAATTGTATACATCAGTAGGAAACTCCTGCCCAGAGAGGTAAACTATTCCACTGTTGAAAAGGAGTGCCTTGCTGTTAAGTGGGCCCTGGACTCTTTAAGGTATTATTTGCTTGGACGAAGATTCCGCTTGGAAACTGACCTCCGAGCATTGGCCTGGTTAGGCCGCATGAGAGACACTAATGCTCGCATTACTAGGTGGTTTCTGGCCATGCAGCCATTTGACTTTGAGGTACTGTACAGATCAGGGTCACAGAACTACACTGCAGACTTTCTCTCGAGGACACCACAGGCGGTGTCTGGAGAGGGAGGGGGAAATGTCACAGTGGGGCACTGAGACTAGAGACTTTTTTTATTATTACACTGGACTAAGAACACACTACATACACTTTTTATACAAACATAACATATTTGTTTTGCGCAATACTATAACACCAGTTAACACCAGATATGTGGGTGTCAGTAATTGTGTACTGTTTGAGTGTTGTTCCTGTCCGCACCATGTGCTTTTTCTTTAGTTAAATATTTTCTGAGTCATTAATTTTGTTACTTTGATTCGTGTGGTGCAGTAAGAATTCAAACAAGACCGGTTACCGGGTTAAATATTTATTGTGTACGAACATTCACTTACATCAAATAAATTGTCATACTTACGTACTGGAACATTTTCACATTGCAAACAGAAGAAACCCGGTCACAGTAACTGCCACCATTTTAAAATGACTATTTCCCGCCAATAGAAGGCATAGTTAATTGGTCGCATGTCTGAGGGGGAGATTGGTGTTTGTTTGATTCTTTGATAAATATGATTAATGAATTTGGTTTGTTTTGTTTCAAATGTTTGTATATTTGTTTTTTGTTTTATTCTAACAGTTATTTCTTTGTTACTGTTAGATCTTTATTTATTTATTTTTTGTTTTTATTAAATTTCTTTGTCACTTTCAATTACTTAGTGGTTTAGTCCAAGTGGGAGGGGCTTATACTTTTTAAGAGGTCCTCTCAGTGTTGTAAGGAGGCTCGTAGAGTGAGTTTGTTGGAAGTTGCTTGCTTGATTTTTTGGGTCAAATTACTGACATAGCCAAAAGTTTGTTTGTGCATTTAAAGGTTCTCTAAGCGATCCTGGGTGACATCACTTCTTGTTGACGTTCGAACTATTGTCAAACAAAACGGAGGCTAGCTAGACCCTCCCTCCTCCTCATCCGCGCACTAACCCCTCAAACCCACCCCCAAACCATTCTTGTCGGTTATTGGCTGGAACAGTTTGTTATGTTTCGTAGAACGGGTCGCTAGAGTTTGTTTTTGTAGCCGTTTGTGGAGCCTGGGGTGGCCGCAGATACCGCGTTTTTTTACAGTGTGTTCAGGGGACAGGCAGTCTGCGGATAGTGAGGTAATATTTGCTGTATGTGACAAAAAATGTTTTGGCCTAAAAAACGCGTGACATCGCTTAGAGCACCTTTAACTTTGAACAGTTTATTTTATTTTTGTTACTTTTGAGACTTTTTGGATTTTCACTGTAAATATCACAGGCACTCTTTTGGAAAATCTTTGTTTTTCACTTTTTTGGAATAAACGCTGAACTTTTGACTTCATCATCACGTCACTTCAATTTTTTTCTCGCCTCCATTGGCCGGTACATCCAGAGCAGTGGTGCTGCTACTGCTTGAACAACATTGGGGTCCTTTGTAGCAGCTGGCACACCCCTGTCTCTGTTACAGTGCCCTAGAATGTGAAATTGAATTTATGTTGGCATAGTTAAATAACAAGAGTTCAGTACATGGACATGACATACAGTGAGTTTCAAACACCATTGTTTTCTCCTTCTTATTTAAATCTTGTTTTTAAAAAACACCCCTGAAAAACAGGCAAATCTCAACATAATACCGACTGTGACGCAATAGTCGGGATCACGCCTCCAAAGATTTGCATATCCCAGCCCTCAATGACAAGCACTGCACAGCCGAGTCATCGGAACAAGCGAGGATCAGAGAGAAAATGGCAGATCATGGAAATAAATGCTATGTTCCAGGCTGTGCAGGGAATGTGAGGTCTTTTCATACCCTTCCCACAGAAAACATATGTCAATAGGCGCCGCGTGGATGATGTTTATATATAATCGGATACGGCCGCAACAGTTTAATTCGAAGTTGTTAGTTTGCTCTGCCCATTTCACCACGGACTTATTTTCGAACCTGGGACAATACAAGCTTCTCTCAGCGTCTCAAACTGAAGAAGGGGGTAGTTCCAACTATATTCCCGCAACCGGTAAGTAGTGATTTTATTAAAAATAATTTACACTGTGTTAGATCCAGCGCAAGATCCTAGTACAGTAATAGCAAACTCCAAGTAACGAGCATACATAACTAACGTTAAATAATTCTCAGTGAATAAACTATACAGAAAGCGGTCAAAGAACAATCCACACAGCGCGAGTTTATCTCTCTTGCCAAACTCAATGAATTGCTAATCACAGCAGTGGCCGGTTCTCACAGCAGACACGCCCCTTCAAACAGAGTGTTCAAATCAGAGACTAAAATCAGGCTAGGAAAAATGCCTTTTATTTTTAAATTATAACTATTTTTGATCTAAAAAACATACTAACATTATAAGGGCAACCCAGGAAACATTATAAAATAATAAAAAAAAACATTCTAGGGCACATTTAAATGAAAAATGGAAAAAATGAATCTAGAAGGATGATAAATAAACAGTAAACTACAATTAACTGTCTATTTTAGAATGATGTCACAGAGGGGCAGTTAGTATATTTTAGTAATACACAATCTCTGTGATTAATGATTAATGTACTTTTAGAATTGTATGACAACCCACAGATTCATATGAATATAAGAGTTGAGTATAGGCCCCTAAGTGTAACGCAGTTTGTTGTTATGGGAAGAAGGAGGCGGTAACCGACGAACATTTAAAGACTTTAATATATAAATAAACACATACAAAATGAAAATAAAGGTAGCAGTCCCTCACGGACGACTGCTGCCACATGAAACAAAACATCAAATAAAATCCAGGCCTGGCCTCTCTCCATCTCCACTGTCGTCGCTCCTCCTTTTATGCTTCCGCTCCTCTGTGAGAGATACAAGAGCGGTGCGTCGCGCAGGTGTTGCTCATCAGTAATCACGGCACACCCTAAGAACCAGTAGGGAAATGTTTCGTGCTATAACGGGGATAAAGGCCCACTGCCGCCAGCAAGCCGCTGGTGGCCCTCCCCCGCCTGGGGCGAAGATGACGACGGCTCCTGGAGCCGCCGACATCCATCGTCATCGCGCTCACCTGTCCTCTTTGCGGACGCGAGCTTTAGTCCGCCATGCTCCTTAGTGGCTTGTCAGGGGTTGAAAATTACCTGGATGACATTATCATCCACAGACTTGACTTGTCTTTGCATGATAAAGCATTCAAGCAGTCTTGCAGCGAATAAAAGCTTCTGGCTTGGAGCTCAGTAAAGACAAGTTTCCCTTCTGGCAAACCAGCCTGCTGTTCTTTGGTCATACTGTTTCAGCGGAGGGTCTTCTTCCTAATGAATCACGTGTGATGCTTAATGCCCCTGCATCTTCTGAAGCATCTACTTTGCGCTCATTACTTGGATTTATGTCAAGGTACCGACGTTTATTCTTGATTTTGTTAAAGTTGTAGCTCCAGTGCTCCTCTCCAGCCAGTGCTGCTGCCACATGGACCATGGAAGAAAGTGGCTGTAAATATAGTCTGGCCATTTCACATTTCCGACTGCAGGTTTGCTATAACAGTAACTGACTATTACAGTTAATGGCCTGAGGTATCCTTTATTCATTCTGTCACTTCGTATTCTGTGGTTTTGTTTCTGTCATCAGTTTTTAGCCATCATGGCAATCCATTGAGTAACCTATAGTTACTGATAACGGTGTTCAGTTAATGTCTGCTGTTTTCTCTGTTTTTCTGGATAGAAGGAATATTCATCTCCATTGTTCCTCTCTGTATACAGAGATTGGTGCTGTAGAGAGGTTCAACCGTGGACACAAACACACTGTCCAAATGGCCATCCAGCAACATCAGCCATGGAAACCTGTGGTTACTGACTTCTTGCAGGTGTACCGTGCCACTCAACATGCTGTAACTGGTACTTCACCCTTTCAGAACCTCTATGCCAGGCAAATGCACACAAGGCTGTCTATCCATCTGCTCCTGTACACTCACCCTACTGACATGACTGTTTGCCAAAGGGTTATGCGGGCTGCTCACAGTCTTTGTTTCCAGGAGGGGGATAAAGTGAAGGTATGGAACCCTTTGCATGTTCCTAAGGACACAGAAAGTTTACTGATCCTCTCACAGTTTCCAAAAGACTTTAAGTGGATATATACATTATTAGGGATGGAAAGACATGAAATGCTTTCCATCTCACTGCATTTCCATGCACACCAATAACTGGCTAAGAACAATGCTCACTACACACACACTCGTACCACTAGACCTAAACGTGATGTTCAAAAGCTTAGTTGGTTGAATTATTATTTTACTTGGATCTAATCTACTATTTTATTCTTTAAAAAGGGAGAAAATGTTGTGTTCATAAGTAGTATTGTGTTCATAAGTAGTACTATACTATTTTAAAAGAGGAAGTCAGAACGGTTTAGGTTATAGCTAAATGATGTAATGTGTGCGAGTACAGAAGTGAATGAGTAGGCTTAACATCTTGTGTGCTTCATTGCTTACTAACTTCTGACAGATGCCACAGGTATCTGAACTTTAAGCTGCAGGACAGCTGTATTATGCACACATGACCACACACTTTTCGCAAAGGAAGAATGTTTTGAAATTATAATTACACTGAAATTGACAAGTAATGCAATGCATTATAATAATGTAATGGGACTTTGTTTATCTTTATAATAATTTACAATTTAGTGAATTAAACTGTCCTGCTGCATTTAAACTGTAGACAAATGGCTGTTTTGTGGTTTTGATACTGTATTTATAGGTTTCGATTTGACATACAGTGTGCTTTAATTATAGTAATATTATAATATCTTTAATTAAATATGTAATGCCGCCTTAGTGGTTATATTCTTTCATAGTGTAAGTATTTCGTATTGTAAATTTCATAGTGGTTTAGGGCAACCATTTCTGGCTGAAATCATTGTAGTTCCTATAGTCTTGGACTCTGCTAAAGGTTGCTTTTAGCTTCTAAGTGATATTTTTTATAAAGATTTTTTTACACTCAAGTTGAAGCTTAAGAATATATCTAAGAAGTTTTATGGATTCAGATCATTTATGATTAAATTCAGAACAGTTTATTATAAAGTCAGTTCAGGTTGTAAAAAGTCAACTCATTTAAAAAAAAATGACATTCTGGAATTAATAATGATATTTGTCAAATTTACATGCTAGCTTGAAAATATATTTTAAAACATTTTGTAAAATAAAGATTAAGATGTGTACACGTTCACATTCAAGGTGCAAGGAAATATATTATTTTTTACCTGGTTATACCTGCATGCTATTTGTAGCAAATTTTTGTTGTAAATGGTATAAAAGGTTTCAGAATCATATAACCAACATGAATACAAATATTATATTTCTGAGAACGTGGCATGCATTTTCAACTAGATTCTAAAAGATTTTTCCTTTTCTCTTTATGATATTTGATAAATCAGATTTGCTTCAGTTGTCATTTGAATTCGTTTTACTGAATTTTGAATTAACAGATGCCCTTTAGGACACAATAAAAGTGTAAAACAATATTGATCTGCCGAAAAACCATGACAAGTGCCATTTAAGACCAAATTTAATTTATCTTATGCAATAGGCTTGTCATACAGCTAAGACTCAGGGTACATGGCAGATGTTCGTAAGAACGTTTAGTACTTTACCATGTGGTCTGGTTTATAGACTCACACTCACAGAGAGGGATGGTGTGCAGACTAACATCCATCTGGAAATGTGTTTACTGCAGTCTAAACAACTGTAAATTACAACAAACACAGGCTGTAAACTCACTCACGGTTACTTGGTTGCTTACACTTCCTCTTCCATCCCTCTAGCACACACATAAGCGCTCACTACCACATTTCTAGTGTTTATTGGTAATTATAGCAGATTCACCTGTCATCATACCTGTCATTGTGTTTAACTGAGCTAAAATATCACACTACATCAAATCACTAAATACACTTCAGTAAGCTTGCTCTACTCATCTATTTACTTTGGTACCTCACATTACTTAATATATCTCAGACTGCGTTGTGTATGTGTTACCTGACCTGCAGAAGATAGCCCAGAGTTGCGTCATGTTTTTACTCTTTCAGATGGAGTTTTACACAGATATTTTCTGACTAATAACCAATTTTGTTGTTTTCACATTTGTTTCTGGTGTTGTCCTGTTCTTCGAATAGTTCACATGTGCTTGGGCAGATTCAAACATACAAGGCTATACGATTGAGAGTGTACTGTATAATGGTTTCTTTTTGGCAAGAGGTTGCAGCAATATTAAGTAAAGGCTGGATTTAATCACAACAGTTTTTTAATGAACATAAAATCAAAATAACACTCTCAGAACGCATCAAACAGAACAACCAATATATACGGACAGGGTTTGAAAATAACTTTTTCACTCAAAGCCAATTTGGCTACTACATTTTTTAGTGGCCATTCAGAACTTCTACTAGCCAAAAATAAATACATTATTAAATAAATCAGATTAACTCCCAGTTCTCCTGTCTTCCTCTTTCATCCTCATCAGCAAAAATGTATTTTAGGTAGACAGATCGATACAGTACAAAGAACATACTTTTTTTTTTTTTAGGAAAATAGTAATGTCTTTTCTGTTTACCAAATCTTTGCTTCAATGCAAATGAACAAGCGTATTTGTTCAGTAGTGACATGTATGTTCAAGTAAGCCAGATATGCGCAGAGTCTGCGCAATACGCCATATTTAATATATCATGATGACTCACGAGTTGAGTATTTGCGCTAAATCTATGCAGATTTGGCTTACATGAATTGGCTAGTGATTTGAAAGCATTACCCGCCACAATTAATTTTTACCCGCATTTAATGGGTTGGCGGGTGTTAATTTCAAACCCTGTATACGGACAAGATCAGACGAAGGACACTTCAAACTCAGGGCTATATATACATAAACATAGACTAATCAAAGGAAACGAGAAACAGGTGCAGTGCATTAATCAACAAACAATGAATAACCATGGTAACAAATACTAACGCAGAAAAAAGAACAGGGGCCTATTATGAAGCCGGTTTAGGTGGCTAGCCAGGTATGTTTCAGTTTAGTTTTCGCCAACCCTTGGTTTTAAGCACCATGAAAGTGGTTTGGCTTTTAGCAGTGTTCATCGCAATGGTAACTTACAGGCCTTGGCTAACCTGGTCCGGGGCAGGTTATGTTCCAGGTAAGGGATCTTAAACCAAAATCGAACCAATCAGCTGTAATCAAAGTGTCACATGACTGATGCAATAAAGTCCAAATGAAAGGTCACTACATATTTTTAAAGATAAAATAGTCTGGCTTTTAACAATGCTTATTTATAATAATAATAATTTTGTATAATTTAGATACTTTGGACTCGGAAAAACATTAGGGTTGTTCGACTTCATACAGCGCTGTGCAGACCGATCGGCGGCTGACTTGAAGCAGTGCATGCCGGTTATAAAGTTTGTCTGAAACAGCAGCAGCAACACCACGTGACTGTGATGTATGCCATCAAAGTAACGCGAGAGCGATTCGAGAGCAGCCGGAGGACTCAGCCAGCACTGTTTCTGCGGGAAGCAGAAAGTGTCCGACTCCACGTCTCCGTTTTCAGCTTCTAACCGCCTGCTGCCACACATCCAGCTGCAGCCGATGTCGAACACTCTTCATGGCTTCTATCTCTTATGGCGCTTTTCCACTGCATGGTACGGTACGGTTCGGTTCGGTACGGCACGCTTTGGCGCTTTTCCACTGCATGGTACGGTACGGTTCGGTTCGGTACGGCTCACTTGTGGTGCTTTTCCACTGCATGGTACGGTACGGTACGGTGCGCTTCGGCGCGCTTTAAATGGTACCTGGTCTGTTGAGGTTCCAAGCGTACCGTACCGCTACTAAAATGTGACGTGAAACACTGCAGATCACTGATTGGTCAGACAGACAGAATCGTCACTACCAGCGTCATTGGATTTGCGACACGAGACCGCTATACAGAGTCATATAACCAGTAGACAACAGCCAACACGGTAGCACCTGTGTTTTACTTACTTGAAAAAAAAGAAGAGATCAACACTTTAAAAAGGAAATGGCTGAATCGTGGTCGAGGTGCAGACAATCCTCTCGTTGGTTGCCTAGGAGCGGGTCCAGCGAGAGCTGGATGGGGCAAAACAGAATGAAAAAGTGTTCCAAGAAGTAGCAGCTAGCTCAGCTCTTAGCCGCACACGGCTATCACCGGACCTACAAACAGTGTAACGATCAGTCCCACCCACTTTGAATGGGTACTAACTGCAGTGGAAAAGCAACCGAGCTAGCGAACCGAACCGTGCCGAGCCGAGTCGTACCACGCAGTGGAAAAGCGAAGCCGAACCGAACCGTTCCGCGCCGAATCGAACCGTACCAAACCAAGCGTACCATGCAGTGGAAAAGCGCCATTACATCGCTGTAGGGCGCTAGCAGGGCAGGGTTCAGCCTACAGGCTCAGCACAATCAAGACATTACATTGGCTACTACCACTATCTGTTCCTCCCTGGTCTAGCCCATCATCCAGTCATCCCTGGCCTCATCCTGCTCCACCCTGGTTTCATCTGTCTACCAGTCAGCCTTCTTCCAGCCCTTCGCCCGCTCCTCGTTTGCCTCCTCGGGGGGGCGTAATGTCGGAGACATTAAGTTTAACTATCATGGACTTTTAGTTTGAAAATCTTATTTTCCTGATTTTTCTTCATGTATCCATCTCTCATTTGTTACTTTGATAATTCATTTAATCATTGCACCTGCTTGTTGTTTTAGTTCATTATCTTTGTATATTTAAGTGGCCGTTTACACGACACTGTTTTCAACTAAAAAAATGTTTTGTGTTTTGGCCGTTTCTCTATAACCTTACTACAACTATGAATCTATCCTACCTCACATTACATAGTATGCCTCATTTAACCTACAGATCAATAAACTTTACCCATCAGTCTACCACAATTCCTACTGTAACATTACTTAATATAGTTCAGTAATCTTACTTAACCTCAGTATCTCACATTGCTACTTAACAACATATCTTGACAGATATAGTGTAAAGGAAGAGTTGTAGGTTGGTATTCAAATTAATAATAAATAGTAAGGAATAGGCTACATTATGGAACGTTTATACATTTAAAACAGTCTGTGTAGAGAATTAATTAATAAATAAATGGTCAAAAATTGTGTGTGTGTGTGCGCGCGCGTTTAAGCTTCACAGGAGCTGCAATTGACCCTTGACCTCTCCCTACCCTGCAGGTGCATACTGAGAAGGTGTTTGAGGTCATTCCTCTGCTACCATCTTTTGCTTCTGTCTCCCAGGCAAAACTCTCCACCTCTCTCTGGTTTTGGTTCCTGTTGTTAACTGGAATCTGGATTCAGATCTGTAGATTCATTTGTAATCTCTCCTTAAGCAGCTTTGATTGTTTGTTTCAGATGGTTTCAGATGGTTTCAAAACTTTCCCTGCGATTACTAAACAGCTAACCATTCATTTACTTAATAAACAAGCAAAACAGAGTGTGTGCGACAGAGAAACAGATGCTGCCTCACTTTTTAGCTCTCTGTGCGTCACTTGCGCATCGGCTACCGTCTTTAGACTGCTCGGGATACTGTAGCTGTTCATGTCCCTTGAGCGTCAGTGCCGTAGAAGGCAGACGGCTCGGGCTCATGCGACCAGCGGGGTGGATCGAGGGGTGGAGCCGTTCCCGGTGTATATAGAGCAATTCCATGTTAGTCAGAGAGAGAGAGAGAGAGAGAGAGAGAGAGAGAGAGAGAGAGAGAGAGAGAGAGAGAGTGTGTCCCCTGTCCGAGAGCCGCACGTCACCTAAAACAACTTTAATCCGAGCGTGAGAACGAAGGAAATCAAAACACAGGAGTTCATTCACTGCATTGGTGCATGCATGGAAATTATTTGATTCAGTATTATATTATTTGATGCCTATTTAGACTGCAACTTCATGATTTTAAAGTCTGGATTCTTTTAAAAACAACCTATTCCTACCTGTTAGATAATAGTAGGCTATGTGTTAAATGATTCTCAAAGTCCTATTGACCGATATGGCTCAGTGCAGTAAACTTGAAGGGCGGGTTTGACTGTCTCCTTGCTAGACTCGGTACCCGTGTTGGATCGAGAAATTGTGTGTGACTCCGTAAGTGAGTATTATCGGTGTGCGGGGCTTATTTCCACACTACAGGCGCCGCCTTTGCTCTGAACACACACACACGAGCTCGCGCCATCAGGTGCCAGAGAGACACAGACTTCCGATTGAGTATTCGAGTAAAGGTAGATCAGCGAAGATCACCCAGGACTTTACCCGGCACCGAGTTGGATTTATAATGCAGATTTGTCCCTGTGTGACAAGATGATGGATGCATGAGGGCGCGCGAGATCAATACACCTAATTAATCAATACCCTCTAAGTGCACGTGAAGATCAGCTCCGCTGGATGTGTATGACCGCATCTCTATCACCAGGTGGCTTTTCAAGTGCGTGTTCCAAGCGCGTGTCTGGCGTTATTGTGCGCATAAGGTGTTTTTGGAGCCACAAAACAAACGCAGAGCGACAATGCGCGTGCGGGATTAGTTTAAACTTTGGTTTGCGGCGGAATCGTCAGGATCTAGACTCTAAACTCGCGCCCCTGTAGTCAGAAGAGACTACGTAGACCCCAGATGGGAACTGATCTGGATTGAATTGCTATTTATTTCCCTTTGTAAGAAGAAGGGAAAAAACATTCCTGTCGGAGGAGATTACAAGTGCTTTTTTTCTCTCTCTCAGAGATCATTTGTTGTGACTCCTCTCCTTTTTGGATTTTAAACTCCTGCGCCTGCTTTGGTGCAACTGTTTTGCACCAGGAATTTCGTGTGTTTTATCGGAACTTGGGGAAACAGCAGTGATGTTTGTTCTGGAAGCAGTGGTGCTCTGTGCATTGCTCGGTGGGGCTGGGGCTCAGCCGTGCCCGTCTCAGTGCTCCTGCAGCGGGACAGCGGTGGACTGCCACGGGCAGAGTCTGCGGAGCGTGCCGCGGAACATTCCCCGCAACGCAGAACGACTGTGAGTCCGCCGAAACACGCTATACATTAACACAATTACAATGACCAGTACTTTACTATAGTAATAACAGTTTACATGTATTATAAATTTGGTCAACAAAATTATTAAAACGTTTATAATACGATAAATAATTAGTTATATCTTGTAAATTAATTCAGCATGCTTACAGCACTAATGCACGACCAAATATCATATAGAGGCTACTATTTGTTAATAATACGTAATATATAATATTATTTATTCGTGTCTGTCACACATTCAATTGTACTGGTGTTAATTCTTTATGCATTAGCATAATAATCCAAACAAATGATATATTAAAATTAGTCTATCACTTGCATACTGGGTAATCAAAAACCAGAGTGTCCTTTTCTATTCAACTCACGCATGTCTCTATCTGTCATTGACTGACTTTCTGAAGTGGGATCCATTAATTATACTGGCATGAAGTTTAAACACAACCTGTTCTGCTTCGAGACTGAAGAGCAGTTGAACCACCAAAAGATTCAGTTAAAATCCTTACTTTTACTTAATTATTAGAATTTAATCATGCCTGTCTTATGCATGTGTTTTCTCTGTTTAAAACCACACTTAGTTGGCTGGGTAACTACCTGTCATATAGAAAAGTAGATTTGAAAGGCTACGTGACACCAACGTTAATTGGTCAGAATTGCTGAACCCATGACCAGAAGACTAAGAACTCATCCACAGTCTAGCACATATTTCACCAATGATAAAACACATCAAATGATGGTGTATAGCCTAATGATGATGCAGACAATTTAAGCTACTGAACATGTGAAAAACATTGTAGCCAAGGCCATGTAATGAAATGACCAGACATTTTTTTTTTCATAGCATCATTTATCACTTAATGGCCTAAATTAGACTTCCTAATTAGGCCTCTGTACTTAAGTAATTATTCACAGTTTTACACCCTCTCTTTTTTTACAGTGACCTGAATGCAAACAATCTGACTAAAATCACTAAAGCAGATTTCGCGGGACTGAGGCACCTCAGAGTTTTGTAAGTATTGAATAACTAGTTTTTAGTTTCCTTAGTTTTGTTTAAATTTTTTTTTTGAAAAAGTGTATTTTGCATGCATAATGTAGATTTGATATCCGAAAAACAAAACAAAAACAACAGCTAACAAATAAAAGTGTACGTAAACATTTTCTCTTCATCCGGCTCATTTTAGATGCCACTGTTTTAATAATAATGTAAATTAAACTTAAAATGAAATGAATGTTTTAGATTTACACCCATTATTTAGTAAACTCATTGGTTCACAATGGTCCCATTATTAGATTAATGCCAGTAAACGCATCATTATGCCAAATGCCTTGACTTGTCACAAAACACATTGTTCTGGATTCCGTTGGTGGTTAAACACTTGTAGTTTACGCACCCATAGAGAGAACAAGTTTGAACGGTGAAGCTTAACGAGGCAGTGAGCCCATGATTGTCAAAAACACAAAGACAGCATTTATTCTGCAAAATGATTGCGTTATTGGAATGCGAAGTGTCTGTCTATATCTTTCTTTCTATCTTCCTCTCTGTCTCTGTGTGAGGTTGTGACAGAGCGGGAGAATTTGTGAATGTAAATGTGAGTGAGATGGAATGTGTGGGTGTGAATGTATGTGTTAGAGAGAGACATATAGAGAGCTCATGTAAGAACAGGTTTGCCCTCCCACTTGGAGGGTAGTATTTCAGCTGAAGACTTTCTCTCTGTTTCTTTCTTTCCTGTCCCTCATAGACACATTATTTTTCTTTTCTTTTTTTGAACTCTATCTCGTCCCATCTCTCTAACTCTTAATTTTCTTTGCTCTCTTTCTAAGACTGAAATTACCTTTATTATCAAACCTCATAAAACACTGTCAAAACATATTCTGATTTATTGATGTAGAGTGTTTTACTTCAGATTTATGACAGAAATACTTCAACTTAACATCAACTTATGTTAACCGACACTTCAAGACACGTAGACATAAAACCCCTTTACTTTCACCTGTCTCACACGTTCAGTCAAACATGAAATTGTGTCTTGAGCTGTGATTTTTCATGTAAGGTCATACAGCTATGTTGGATCTACATCACGGAAGGGTTAAATAATGCATCAGTAAACCTTTGCAAAGGTGTACATATGAAAGTTAACCTGGGTATCTGTGTTGTTGTAATGTACTTTAAAAAGGCAAAATGCAGTAACTGCGCCAAAGCTGGAACTGAGAAAAAAAATTGCAGTGTTATTTGAATGATTTGATATGAATCTTCACACTCTTTTTTTCCCCCTCTAAATCTAAGCATATTTTAGCCAAACCAGTCTGTCACTGGACAGATCATAGTCTAACAGACTCGATTTCAGCCAATTTACTCATTTTTGACAGGCGTTTTGCTTTTGTAGGCCAGCATAGCTGAAGGAAATGGTGCCGTTATGTTGCTTTTCAAATCATAGTCTAAGTATAGATGTTGTATTTAGACTGGGGTTGAAAGCTCTTATTTACGGTGGTTTTATAATGAGAGGTGGGTCTCAGATTGCGAGATATACTGTTAAATGATGTTTGTGAAAACTATTTGTGGACATTGAAATGTAAAGTGCTCTCTATAAAAGTGCCAAGTATGCACAAACATAACCGTTTTAATCATTGAAATTCATGCAATGAGTGACTTATCTTTATTTCGGTCGCTCTCTTTCTTTTCCTTTCTTAGGCAGCTAATGGAGAACAAGATCAGTTCTATTGAGAGAGGGGCATTTCAGGAGCTGAAAGAGCTGGAAAGACTGTGAGTGACTAACATGCATACACACACACACGCACCACACACACACACACACACACACACACACACACACACACACACACACACACACACACACACACACACACACACACACACACACACACACACACACACACACACACACACACACACTAAGATATGCAGCACTGGCCGTTAGGGCTAAAAGTCAGCAGTGTATTTTTGAGTTAACATTAAAAGTATGACCTACTGAGTACAATTTACCTATAAAATGGCATTACACAATCATGTGTGTGTTTTTGTACATTAGTGGTGGATATTGTATGTTGTGGGCATTGTGTGTGTTCGTGCATTGTGGTCAGGATTTGATGGACCAACATTTTTGTCTGACAGCCAACCCAGCCTCAGGGGAACACACACATGCGCAACTAACTCTGGCACACACAGCCCTTTAAGAGAATGACACTGGAAGCTGGAATGGAAACGGGAATTACGCTCTTAAGGAACCCCCCCATCCCATCTTTTCTTTCAAGCTTTTTCCCCCCAGCTATTCTCCATTTTCAAACATATTCATTCTGATGGCCTTTATCTCTTTGTCACAGACTCAGACAAAAATCTAAGTTTTGTCAGTTTCTCAAAGTGGTGCACGTGGTGTACTGCACATCTCCCTTATTATTATATGATATGAACCAGTATGATAAATTAATAATGACGAGGAATAGAATCAGCATTTTCGAGTTGAGTGGGTTCCCTCTGGATATTCTAATGTTTTTTTTTTGTTTGTTTTTTTGTTTTTTAACCAAGCAGCTTTCTTTCTATAAGTACAATAAGATCTGTGGTTAACAAGTTGCTATGGCTGTCTGATTTGTCCCTCAAATCATTGTAGTTGCTCGACTGTACGGAACTGACCATAAGCATTTAATTCCTGAACTAAACCTTAAATTTTGTTTTGTTGGTATAGCTTAATGTATTTATGTTGGTTCAGTGATGTTAAAATATTCTTTAAATGAAAAAATTCAATGTATGAATTTAGATGTTTCAACATGCAAATGTTAAGGTTAAAATTTCTTTCAGTGTAACAACTGGTTAGCAACTTGTGCTTTTAAAACACAATGGTTTTGATATTCATTTTTGAGGTATAACTGTGTATAAACTGTTGTATAAAAAAATTATTGGACCCACTTTATATGAAGTGCCGTTAATTACTATGTAATACATAGTACATTTCAATTAATCATTTGATATAATGTACTTGATACATGTGTGCATACATGTTTTACATTGTACTTATATTTAATAAATACTTGCTTGCAATTACATCTATAATTACACTGTTGACCCTACACTTTAAATCATCCTTAAACCTAACCATACCACAAACCTGTCTCTAACCATAACCATATCCCACTTAAGTAGCAGTAACATGAACACAATAAGTACACAGTGCCTAACTTTTTTTATGCAAGTAGATAATAGTTAAAGACACTTAATATAAAGTGGGATCATATTCTCTTCAAATAATGTTCACTACTGATCTTTACTCAGTAACTGCACACTGCACTGCAATTATTTTACTCATAAATTCCAAAAACCCATTTGAAGTTCCCAACTGAACCCAGGGCGAATTAGAAATTAATAATGGATTGCAATTAATAAAGATTATTGTGCAGTAAAGTAATGCATTATACAATGAATGAAGGCTATGTGGATCTTAAATTCTCCACAAAACCACATTTCTCTCCTGAGAGGAGCTTAAAAACTAATCTATGCTATTGTATGATCATGATTGCTGTCTAGGTTCTGATTGTAGAATCAGTATTTAATTTAAGATGATTGACTGTCAATTACCTTCTCTTAATGGTGACTGGCAGATGTTCAGTTTACATGCACAATCACATTAGAGCTGGCATTTAGAGCTGTGCCGTGTGAGGCTCAGTCAATCACCTGCCCAATGCTATCCTAGTTTTCTGCTAGTCATTACCTTTTAATTTCATGGGGAAATGTTTAATGACTGCAACCAACCCAGCTGAACCACAAAAGGCTTATGCCAACTAGGCTCTGTGAGAGACATATAATTCACTCACAAGTATGATAATTTTAGTTTTATAAAGGGTTTGTGTTCGCTGCATGTGGTTCTGAATGCTAACTAGCGAAAGGGTCAATGGCATTAACCGTGAATGTGGCTTTGTGCGGTAACATATAACTCATAAAGCGGAGTGCAGCTAACTGGTAATAGCTTGTAATAATAGCAAACTTTCTTTCGGCATAAATTGTGCAGTGTTGGCATAACTGAAGGGTTAGGCGGGCGAATGGTGGCGATGAATAGCTCTTTATAGTGATAAGTGTAGGGATAGAGGAGCTAGCGCTAGTGTTGAATAGCACAGCTAAAGTCAGTGTGTAAGATCAGTCCCACTGTGCCGGTACAAAAGCAGGAGTCTAATGCTGGAGGGTGACTGCATAGCTGAGAGGATTAGAACGCACAGGCATTATAATGCCCTTACCAAAGGCCCTTCATAAATATGTGTGTGAGAGAGTGTGTGTGTGTGTATGCGTATTGGGGATGCATATAGGTATTGGGTGTGACGACCTCCTGTAGGGAGGAAAAGTGGAGACTCTGTTCCACGTATGACCCCCCCCCCCCCCCCCCCCCCCTTTCTGACACACACACACACATACGCACAAACATCCTTCGTCACGGCTTGCTAGTCTTGAGCAATGCAGTCAGGTAAAGTAAGCCTATGGAGACGGACTTGAGCAAACGAGCAAGATCCTTTTTTCTGCTTGTTTCTAAATTTATTTATTTATTTTTATTTACAATCACACACAGTTTTGGGCTAGTTGTTGGTTGTGAGCTAATGGCAGGTACAATTGCCCACTTAGACAGTTTTTATGTGACATTTAGGGGCTATCTAAAGAGACCTGGGTGAAAAAATTAAATAATAATATTTCTGTCTCGATGAAAAGTTGTTCAGGAAAAACTGTACAAATATTGTACAAATATTGTAAAATGGTATAAAATGGTATATATATTCACAGAAATAACTCAAAAATCAAAGATGAATGTATAGTTTGGCTTGTGGATATCAAGTTAACATGATTAAACTCTGAATGTCTTTCGAAGAGTTAATACAACTAATTTAGAAAACTTCGGGAAAGTAAACGATTATTTCATCATCAAAAGCGCTCATTATATCGGCCCGGTAACAGACATTGTTTCCTTCTGGACTGATAAAGACTGTGTACCTATAAGGAAGTTGCACAGATTCAGCCAATCAGATTAATGCTTGCCAAATGAAGACAGTGCTTTCCAGTTTTGTGTGCAATATGCATCAGCCTGTCAGCGTACAGACTGTAGACGGCCTGTCTGAGCCTACTAATTTTTAAACTAAGCCATAAACTTATGTCATGTGCTATACGTGATTGATTGCGGATCATGTCTTTTTGCGCTACAGTAGCTGTGCATGTCTTCACACTAACTTTCAATTCATTCTTTCCTCTGTTCAGTCTTGTTGCCTGTTTTTTGGCAAGTCATCTCACTTTATAGCCCTCCTTGGAAATGACTGAGTGCATGTCTGTGTGTGTCAGAGTCTGGCTATGTGCATTTCTATCTGTGAGTGTGTATGTCTGTGTGTACTCATCTATTTTAAGGGTCGATCTTATTCGCTTTAAGCACCGTGTGTCTTTGTGTGTTTCTGCTGTGGGGTCCTCAGGGAAGGCTGTCCTCTGTGCCTGAGTGAAACACGTGGGCATTTCAGGAGTGTGCAGCACTGTGTGCCTCGTTATTATTTCATCATTCATTAAATATTCAAATGGAATGATGTAACCCCAGAAGCTCAACGATGATGTCATCGGCTGCGATTTTTGAGTGTGCAAGTGTTTGCGAGAGAGTGTCAGAGAAAGTGAGGGCATAAAACGGAGGGAGAGTGAGAGCTTGATGGTTTTGTACTTTGTGGAGGCAGAGTTCACTTTAGAACATCGGCTTGTTTGATTGATGTGTGGTAAATCTCGCATGCTGACGTAAGAGTACAAAAATTGATTGGGTTTTTGTATTATTTTAACATTCTCCCATTATCAGCAGGCTTCGTAATGTCATTTTAGTAGTTCTCAAAACTCTGATGCTTATAGGCTGCTCTGAACGATCTGAATTCTGGTTCTAAAAACATTATTGATTAATCTCAAGCCTCATTAATCTAATGCACAGACAGCATTGGCGCCACTCTTCATTAATATGCGCAGCAGTGGGTATTATATGTGCTGATTGTCATGCATAATGTCTGTTATATATGCACTAGTCTGCAAAATTACTAGAAAATTGAGAGCAAAAGAGAGTGAGAAATTACTTTTTATCACTGAATTGTCGCTGAAAAAAGCAAATATGCATCATTTTATTTCATGACGTATGTGCATATGTGTTTGTGTGTGTGTGTATTTACACTGTAAGTTCTTTCGCTTCACTTTGTGTGAGACGTTCTGTTTGTTTTTCCCACATCTGTTTTTCCGGGCTGTTCTTTGTCTGCGTGTGTTTGCTAGATGCCCCCACACAATGACACTGTCTGCCAGACACACACACACACACACACACACACACACACAACACACACACACACACACACACACACACACACACACACACACACACACACACACACACACACACACACACACACACACACACACACACACACACACACACACACACACACACACACACAGTCAAGGCTCAAGTTGACGGCTGGCAGGCCCGAATTGAAATATTTTATAACATTAAATGTATAAAGTATTTTTCTTGAGTGCAACACAATCAGTGCATATTTCTGTAAACACTAACTTATGTAGAATATATTCATGATATTTATTGTGTTCATATTTTTCTGATGTTTCTGGTGTTCTAATGTTTTCTATAGTATGTCACTGGGGTGCATTATTCCAGTTGTTTCAGAACTTGATAAATCCAGTAGGTTTTGCAAGCTGAAATCCACCCATGTTATAACAGTTTAAGGTCTGATGCACATCATATAGTTTTCTGGTTTCTCACGGCCATTGAAGTCTGCTCTCGTGAATGTACATAAACTGCACCGCTGTGTGTTTTGTGTATTTCATGTTGCTGCGTGTGTCTGTGTTTGCAGGCGTCTCAACAGGAATAATCTTCAGGTTCTTCCGGAGTTGCTGTTTCTGGGCACGACTAAACTCTTCAGACTGTGAGTCCTTTATCGTTTAGCCCCTCTCTTTCCTCTCCCTGTTTTTTTTTCTCACCCCCTTTCTTTCTCTTTGTCGCCTCTTTACAGTTTCTCTCTTCGTTCCTCTTTTGTAGCCTTTTTTTTTTCAAAATGGGACTTTTGTCTCTTTTCAAAAGTTTATTAAATAATGTAACTTTTACAAATCTGTTTACTTATTTTAGGTACATTTTCATGAATTTATTTTGCTGTGCTGTAGTTGGATTTGAGATCTTTCCAAGATGTCAAGATGACTTTTTAATACATTTAAATGTTCCTATTTGGTTCTCTAATGTTCCACTTGATTTGTAGATTTGGGTTTAATACATTTTTTATTAATACCAAAAGATAGTGACATTAAATTCGGAGGTTAATAACAGCATAAACATAGCAAAATCTTGGGATCTGTGTTCTTAATCTTTCTCATTACCCTCAGACCGGAGTGTATGTGTGTGTACGTGTGTGTGCTTATAATTGAGTTATGCAGGACATCTAGGGATCAGCAGTAAGGGAGGTTCAGACCATGAACAGACTAAATTGAGTTTAAAGGAGATACACGCTTAAACATCTGCTGCTCAGAGAGAGCGAGAGGAAGGATAGCGAGCGCTAACTGCTTTACCAGGAAAAACAACATTCTAACGGACTTTGCAGGAGGTTGATGGAGGAAGTGTGTGTGTGTGTGTGTGTGTGTGTGTGTGTGTGTGTGTGTGTGTGTGTGTGTGTGTGTGTGTGTGTGTGTGTGTGTGTGTGTGTGTGTGTGTGTGTGTGTGTGCGTGTGTGCGCTGCTGCACATATCGCTCATGTTTCTGCCAGCATACAGCCACTGTTCATGTTCTAGACATGGTATGGTTGTGTGTGTGGTCTCCTAAAAATACTCTGGGAACTTCAGTCTCAACTATCATGTGTGTGTGTGTGTGTGTGTTTGTGAGCCCTAAAGTAAAATGCTGGGTTTAAAATCAAGTCTTAAAGAAATAGATTAATGCATATACCAAGGAACCCTTTACTTATTTTCTTTGTAAAAGCATCAGATTGCGGGTGTGTGCAGGGGTCAAGTTTTGCCTACATTATGGGGACCAAATGTCCCCTCAGGGATAATAAAACCTGAAATCAACTACATTGGGGGACCAGCCAATGGAACATATCCTAAATAATGTTTTAATGAAAATGTAAAAATGCAGAATGGTTTGTGTGAGGTTTAGGGATAAATAACACTACCTGTAGCTCAATATAAAAAAACAATAGAAGTCAATGAAAAGTGTGTGCGCAGTCACATATGGGGTTTTATGATTCTTAGGGAGGATTTTTCTGTTCTGTCTGTCAATTCAATTTCAACAAGATGGTAGCAGGTGTGTGAGAGAGAAAAAAAGACAATGAGGAAAAAAGAGGAAGCACTGCTAGTGTATAATACTTTCTGATAATATTATTTGATTTGATGACACACACACACACACACGCACACACACACACACACAGTGTTCACTCCTCATTAGATTATCTCTGCTCGTCTACATCTGTGGCTAACATGTGCAGCTTTTATCTGCCTGCCTCTTTCATCACTCTGTCTATCTCGTTTTGCTTTATTTTGCTCTTTTTCCTGCTCTCTCATCCCTTATTTCTTTTATGCTGCTTTAATCTTTCTTTCTTTCTTTCTTTCTTTCTTTCTTTCTTTCTTTCTTTCTTTCTTTCTTTCTTCTTCTTTCTTTCTTTCTTTCTTTCTTTCTTTCTTTCTTTCTTTCTTTCTTTCTTTCTTTCTTTCTTTTCTTTCTTTGGGTTTCGTCTCTGTGCGTCCTCTCCCTCTGTCCCTCTGATCAGGTTTGACGTTAATGTGTCTGGATGGAGTGTGTGTGTTTTTTTTTTTTTTTTGGAGGGGGATGGTCTGGTAGCGGGTGACAGAACCTTCTAGAGCTTGTTTTGTTCATCTTGCCGGGTGCCCTAGTGACCCCGGCTTCTGCTGTACGTGTGTGTGCGCGTATATGTTTGTGTGTGTGTCTGTGTGAATATGAGTTATGGTTACACGCATACGGCCGCTGCCACAGTAGCGGCTGAAGTATTTCTGCCTTTTGTCTCCTCAGAGGCCGGGCCTGTTTGAAAACCTTTGAATAACATTGGTTATGTTGGAGAGAACGTTCAGATAACATTTCTCACGGACAGCAGGTCGGTCACAGCTGTGTCTGTTTGGATAGAAAGAAAGTGGGAAAGGAAGAAGAAAGGGACTTGAAGGGGTGAGAAAGAAAGTAAAATGAGAAGCAGAGAGAGAGAGAGAGAGAGATTGGTCAGATTTTTGAGAGTCCATTAAGAACTCTGTAAAAACCCAACAGTAGTTTGAAAATGAGAGTGGTACACCAATAAAAAACAGATGGCGTGAGAAACAAACATAGTAAGAGAGAGAGTTTAGATTAGATAATGTCTCGGAATTAAAGACAAGACACAGGTGAATAGGTTAAAAATTATAACTAACAGATATCACTATACTTCCCTAGGGGACTAATACATTAAGACAATTGCTTTGAATTACAAGTTTTCTGAAATTGCACAAAAAAAAAGTCCCCATGTTTTTTGGAATGAAATTTTATATATGAATCAGGCAAATTATATATGAATAAACTCCTCTCTAAAAACATTCAGAGTATAGATATGAATATTATACGTAAAAATGTATTAAAATCTACAGACACAACTAGATGAAGCGTAATAAAAAATTAAAAAAAAAAACACTTAAATGTGCATTTTTAAAGTTTTCTTTCCACTATTCTGAAAAAATACATTTTATGGAAGCAATAAAGCCCAAAATCTTAAAATTGACCAGTGCAGGAAAAAATAATGGTTGTGCTTGTTGTGTCTTGTCTTAATTGTAATTTTGTAGATGATGGGGGGTTCGGATCATTACTTGTTTTTTTTTTTCTGTTCTGAATCAAGCTGGCGCAAGCATATCTGTTGGTGCAAATGCCCGCTCATAGTTGCTACGGTTACTGTTGTCATGTCATGTAGCCATCATCCCTCATCCAGTAACCATTAGTGCTGTTTCACACTGTGCAAACTTTCTAAGTGAGTTTGTGGGTGTTTCTGACCACCGAAGGAATTTCTTCAGTTTGTGACGTCTCTGTGTGGCTTTTATTTAGCCTGTCACTGGTTATTAAGTCAAATCAAATGCCTTACAATGGTAATTGTCTGTGTTTTTTTTTTTTTTTTTTATTATAAGATGTCGACGGATATTGATCAATATTCTTAAATGAGATGACAAATGTGGCATCACTTTCTACAACTGAAGTGTCTATTTTTTTTAAGTTAGGATCGTTCAGTCAAAAATGAAAATTAATTTACTCATCCTCATGTAATTCCAAACGTGTATTACTTTATTCCTTTTGCAGAACGCAAAAGAAGATAATCTGAGGTACTATTAAAACATCGTTTTCTTTGTTGTAGCATCCTGACCAGCCCGACCAAAGAACATTGACTCAACTAATGGTGTGAGTTTGGGACTATCTGTTTGACAGACCAATGACAGATGAGGGGAGTGTTTGGGAAGCCTGTTTGAAAATAAACGTCATATTTGTAATTATGTTATGTTTTGCAATTATATTTGTAATAGTAGTGCTGAAATCACAGCTTTAACCTCAGATGATGAATTAAAATGATCAGGCCTTCTTGTGTTACAGCGCTTGCAAGCCAAAGCAAAACATTATGAAGTCTCTGGGAACACTGACGTTATGTTATGAGAACTTTGTGAGAAGATTAGAAACTTAAACACAAAGTGAGAGGTTGAATATGTGAATATGCCAGCAGACGTCTTCATATTCCTGTCATGTCTGTTAGCGGTGGCTTTGGGTTCACACACGCTTAGCTGATTTTAAATATGGCTTTGACTGTGTGGTTTTCTTGAGAAATGTGCCACGAGTTTTCGGGGTGAAAAATCATAGTGGTTTTCTTGCTTAATCTGCACACCAAATCCTAGACGAGCCAAACTGTTTGCCATCTCAGAGTGTGTGTCTGCGTATGTGTGTTTACCGAGCTCGGCGTTTCCTAGGTCACAGTGCTGTAGAGAGTTTGGCTTTTGTCTGCGGAGTGGACGCTTAACCCCAGTCCTCTCAGCTCACAAGACACACACATAAAGACACACAACATCCACACACACACACACACACACACACACACACACACACACACACACACACACACACACACACACACACACACACACACACACACACACACACACACACACACACACACACACACACACACACACACACACACACTTGCTAAGCCTTGTCTGTTCACACGAGTTGGTGGGAACAGTTTTGAAATTAAAGACGGATACAATGGAGTGAAGTGTTGCCTGCCTGTCTGTTAAAGTATAGCGTTATTAGGTGCGAGTGTATATGTTTGTGTTTGTGGGGGGGAGGGGGGGGATTTCATTTAATTCATAATTAGATTTTAATGAAGACAGGAAAAGAGTTTATAGCCTGTTGTCATAGTGACGATGACTCATAATGGAAAAACCTCAAGCTTGTAGACATGTGTGTACATGTATGTCAGAGTATGTGTGGTTTCTTGTGTTGTTGTTTGTTTATATGTATGCTGTGCATTTCAGGCATTTTCATGCCTTCTCTTATAAGTCATCAGAAGATCAGAAATAATATATTTCACAGAGGACTTCAGTCGTTAAAAATGTGATTTCTGATCACAGTTTTGAATCGAATAAGTAAATGATCTGTTGAAGCTGCCATTAGTATGCTGTCTAAAAATATGCAAATGAGAATATTTAAGCAAGATGAAACAGGTAATGTCAGCCTAAATCTGTTGCAAACTTATTGCAAGCAGTCAGTATTTTGAGGAATTGTTTGTGAATATTAATGCAGCTAGCTGCAGATATTATTGATGTCTTGGTATAAGCATTGAAGTTATTGTGTTGTTTTAGAATAAAATATTTCAAATAGGACATTTTTATTGTCCATTTAGCGTGATTAATTAAAAATATAAATGTCTTTGAATTATCTTCAGTTGGCTTTATTTAAACATATATTAATATATGTAGTGAATTAATTGACATGTCATGCAGTTAATATTATTAACATTTTATGCATTGCACATAAATAAAACTAAGCTAGCTAAATGATAACAAAACCATGTTTTATTAACATTCTTCTGTTTTTAGTCATGCAAATATAACTCAAACATTTCAGGAAATTCAGTTAGATTATTATTTTTGCCTGCAGGCTGTTTGAATAAGCTTGTTCACATTCTATGCATACACAATGGTTTGTATTTTTTGGGACCAGAGGCATTTAATAATGTAGTCGTGTATGTTTTTGTTTATGGCATAATAACATTCAGAATATAATGGTATTCTGGTAATACAAAACTGTATTAAATACAGTGTTATGAATGTTTGGGGTGACAGATAAAGCTACATGAATAGCTATGAAATTAGAATAATCACAGTAGTACAGAGTCTGTATGTATATGGTATGCTTGCTTACAGCTGTTTGTAGTTATTAATTTTGACTTTTTTATTATTATTATTTTTTTGCTGTGTGTGATTGAGTTTATTTGGTATAGGTGAGAGAATGAAAGAGGGTTTTTGGCAACACACACACACACACACACACACACACACACACACACACACACACACACACACACACACACACACACACACACACACACACACACACACACACACACACACACACACACACACACACACACACACCTGAGCATTACTCAGTGTGTGTGTGTGTGTGTGTGTGCGTGTGCGTGTGCGTGATTAATAACAAGTCTTTTATCAGTTGACCACATAGTAGTTATGGCCTTTGACCATTAAACTCTTAGTGTTTAGAACCACTTGATAAGTGATTTTGTCTGAACAGCTCAATATGTGTGTTTTGATGAGTTTTCAGTATTTGTGGATTCTTTAAAACAGTTTTCAGACTGAAATCTGAGATTTGGAACTCATGACAATTTTTTGAAAGCCTCATTAGATGCGTTTCCATTACCCTTCAAATTGCTCAAATTGAAATTGAAAATTGAAAATACACAGAATGGAAACACATACATTTTGCAAAATCTCCCATTTATCGCCAAAACATTTTTGCGCTTGCATGAGGTGGTTTTTCGGGTAATTTGAAAAAGGAATATTTGGCAAAACTGCAATGGAAACAGTTTTTGCACATTTACAGGTCACCTGGCCTACGTCAAAGTCGATGGCGCGGTATGTTTGGACAGAAGACGAGACAGAGTTCTTTATTAAACTCTTAAAAAAACAAATAAATTACAGGAATACTGGATTCTAAACAACAAAGAAATGCCACAATTTATATCAAGACCTTGAAGCAGATAGGATGGAGAAACACCTTATACGTACGTGACCACTGCTTGGATAACACGTCTTTGTCTCCTTCGATTAAAAATATTGGCTAGTGCGGTGGCTAGGATATACTTAAACCAACTAACATCCGTTGCTATGATTTTTGGAATTACTTCTTGCGAGAGGATAAAAATAACGTTTTAGTCGCATAACATCTCGGTTAATGGAAACGCCATCATTTCACAATAGTTTTTTTATCGACGACATTTAGAAATTATCACAAAAGTTTTGTGCAAATCTGTAATGGAAACGAAGCTATTGATGTGCAAAAATGTGTTTTGCTACATGAGCGGGGTGTGATATCTAGGCTCATCTCTAATTTTTTTTGCCAAAAAAAGTGCTCTAGATTTGGGAATCACACCACACAGCAGCATCATCAATCTCTATTGCTTATTTGACCTGTCAAACTGCACCACGCGGGGCTTATATTCCTGTCCAAACACACATGCACACGTGAGCATGCACACACACAGCTGGGTTTTAAAGATGTCCCTTTCAGATCGACCAAGCCACTTTTTAAAATTGTCTTATGTAGCCGAGTGTGTGGTTGTGTGTTTGTGCCTGAGATTGTTTACCTGTGAGCGAGTGTCTTAGTGACGGGTAACAAGAAGTGGGCAATTTCTCGTTAGCATGTAACTGAAACTCCAGCCGTATCCTAGCAACCACACTGGCCACTCCATGGTCTTTAGTTTCACCTTCACAACACCACGGCAACTAGAACACAATATCACCACGGCTACTGAGCATCACACCACTGGAAGCACTTGAATTAAATAATTAAGGCACTTGATTAGTGTTATATCAGCTAATCTGTTACATTTAGGGTGTCAGGTATCGACTTCCTTTACTAGCAAATCAGTGTAAGTAATCAGTGTTACATTTCCATTGAAATGTAGAAAGTGTTCCAAAGGAGAATTATCACTGAAAACTGGAAATATGTAAAGCATTTTCCGTACACTTTGATATTAAGAGTATGAATGGTGTCTTTTGAGTACAACAACAACAAAACATTGTGATTGTACTAAGTGTACAAATTTTACAATAACTTTTAGAGGGATTGACTTTTCGGGAAGTGTTGATGTTTTATTTTATTTTATGTGTCCATCCCATAATAATCGTAATGAAAAGTACTTGAGCAACCTACTGTTGAGTAAAGTATACTTTAGTTTTGACGTCAGAGCTTAGCATATGCAAGCGGAACTCATAACCTTTCAAAGTGTGCTCCATTTTATAGCACGCACGAACACAGACATCGACATATGCACACTAGTAAGTTTCATCAGTATTCTGTGTCGTCGCTATTTCTCCTCAGATATTATGACCGAAAAAATGATTTGTTTAAACTAGAGATGCATGTTTCTCATACTCCCCTCATTGTCAGATTTGGTGTTCTGTCCCCTCCGTTTCTTTTAAGACTGAAACAATTGCCTGGGCCAGCCTTGCGGACATTAGCCTGACCGTGTCAGACTTCCTACTTCCGCTAATTTCATTTCGCTCCTGTAGTCAGCCTGAGATAGCAGCCTATCTTTCAGTTTTCCTCTGGCCTGAAAACAGCCGGCCAATCAACGAACAGAGGGCGGGCTGAGAGTCGTGACGTAGACGCTAAGCACCGAGTTTTACATTGTAGGTTAGAGAAATCGAAAACCGAAACGGCCGCGGAAATGGGAAACGAGACACGGGATGCAATTCGCTCTGTTATGGAGAACATTCCGGGGTTTTTCAAACTGAAGCCAGAACAAGAAGAGTGTATTTCGCTCGCATCATCAAGTGTTTACAGCAGGTTTACAGTGGAAGTTCAATCATAGATTTGAGTTTGATGCATGATGTCTGTGGTTCGATGCAGCTGTGTCTGCGCATAACATACGTCATAAATAAACTTATCTGATTGGCTTACGGGTAACCAATGATTTTAAACTTCAGACAAGCGCCCCCCAGCGAGAGAGAAAACACTTCTCTATTATGCTATTCCAGACTCTGTGTACGAAGCAAAGTGAAGTAGCAGAGTCTGGTATTACCAGGCTATGCGGACATACCAATTAGTGCAAAAAATATTATGGACGCATGTGCTAGTTGAGTGTTCAGAGTATGCGTGGTACGTAGGGCGAAAGTAAACAATGAAGAGAGGGGATATGCTAAAGGATGTTAAATGCCTCAGAGGGTACGCCACACAAGTTTACAAGTTTGGGTATGTTTAAAAACCCAAGTATACATTGGTCTTGTATTATTGAACTTGTAATCTAACTTTTGTGGTTACTGCAAAGTATTGGAGATCCTGTTGAAACAAATACAGATTTAAGGGCCACCATCCTTTTGTTTTGACTTTCCTACTCAACCGTTAATTAGAAGCTTCAAACCCTCTACAATTCAGACTCAGATATTGTTAATATGATTGATGTGAGTTCATTTGGGGTTTATTATGCAGCTGCATGGGGTGTGAACTCTGGAAGGTGGACTCCATCTTGGCTCCACTTGCTCAGTCGCACAGTCGTCTTTTCTGAGTGAAAGCGTGGGAGTGTAATTGCTCTGAAGTGGACTCCATTTTGGCTCTGGTCACACAGTGGCACAGTAGGCCATTCTGAGGGAATAGTACTGAGTTCAGCAGTGCTGGAGTGGAATTGTCAGCATTCTTCAGCACTGCTGTCATCTTTAACCTCCTAACAGAGCCTCTTCACTTTGAGTTCTCACAGTCACACAAACACAAACAAGTGAGCATACACAAAGAAGGATTGACACACCAGACACAAGAGGTGTAAAAAGCAAACATTGCTTGAAAATTACACATGGAGACTGTGTATGAGATTGACAGGGTGAGGGTGACACAAAAGTAAAAGTGTATGTGTGTGCACGTGTATGCGTATATGTAATTCAGTAATAACAGGCTTCAGCCACAGCTCTGTCATTATTTAATTACCGCTTCCTTCCATCTCCGTGGCAACGTAATGTTTCCCTGATTGGTGTATGGTTGCCGAGTCACTTCCTCACTCCCTGACCTTAGAAGAGTGAGGTGAGGCAGTGGCTGCATCTACAAACCTAGCATGCTGCCTACCTAGACAGTATTTTTGGACATCGTAGATACCTATAAATGTTATCTAGGAAGGTTACGCTAAGTATTGAGACACAGATGGAGAATGAGGAGACATTGGGATGATTGAATCACAGACTTCCTATGGTCAACCAAGACTGGATGCAAACACACACTCACGCCCTCTGTGGTGTTTAGTTTGTCAGGTTTTCAAGTTTGTCAAACACAGCAGTGAGTAGTTTCGGTGGTGTGTGAGAATTTGTGTGTGGGTGTTTGTGGAAGTGTGTGTGTGTGTGCACTGTACAGTATGTGTTTTGCTGGTTTGGCCTTTTTCTTGACCAGAGTCTATTTTTCTTTGCTCAGAGAAAATGTTGTTTAAATAGACCAAACCTTTTTCTCAGTATGTTCTTGTAAATATGTCTCATTTAGCTTTTTAAACTGTGTCATATAAAGCCATATGAAAACACACATGCCTGATAATCATATGTAAGATAATAAATGATCAAATGCAACATAAATTAACATTCACATACTGTTTTGCTTTTCTTGTACTGTTACTTATGAGGATGTTACATTGTGTAGTGCCTTATGTCCTCCTGGGAAATTCCTACTTGCAAGTCGTAATTACAATCTGGTGTGCATTCAAATGACTTTGGTCAGAATAAAATCAACAATGGATAGTTTCTCTTTGGATCTTTGGATCAACAATGGATCTCTTTTTCTTTTACTTCCTGACAAGGATAGGACACTTTTACAGCTTGTAGAACACAGTTGATTTTGCCCTTTCAAGTGGAGTCGAAAACGTAGAGTTCTGAGCACATAAAGTCGTATTTACAAGTGCGCAAGTTGACTAATTATGATATTGGAAGGGCCATGTCTATTCGAAACATGGTGGAAACACTGATCTAAAATAAAGATAATATATCTACTGTATATCAGTGAGCAAAAAGTGGAGTTCTTTTGTTTTATTTAGGCTATTCATGTTATGTTTCCGACTTGAATGTGTGACCCGGGCCCTTAAGAGAGGTGCCAGAAAAATGGAGCGCAACTGGAAGAAAACAAAACTAGAGGTATTTCGGATTGCGTGGAAGGAGAGCTCGATTGCTTACAGAGAGGCTTTAAAAGCTGCTAGATTTCCTTATTTTTCAAACATATTAGAAGAAAATAAACATAATCCTAGGTATTTATTTGAAACGGTGGCTAAACTAACGAAAAAGAAAGCTCCAAGCTCAGATGTTTCCAAGAAACACAGCAGTAATGACTTTATAAACTTCTTCACTTATAAGATCGATAATATCAGGGACAAAATTATAACTATGCAAACGTCTACTACAGTATCACATCAGGGAGTGCAGTGTAGTCTCCATGATGAAAAACTTAATTCATTGGTTGCTATAGGAGAGGAAGAATTTTGCAAACTCGTTAAATCATCTAAATCAACAACATGTATGTTAGACCCTATAACGACTAAACTATTGAAAGAGATGCTTCCAGAGGTCATAGATCCTCTTCTCAATATCATTAATTCTTCTTTGTCTCTAGGATACATACCAAAAACCTTTAAGCTGGCTATGATTAAACCACTTGTTAAAAAACTGCAACTTGATCGTACAGAATTAGTCAATTACAGGCCGATCTCGAATCTACCTTTTTTGTCAAAGATATTAGAAAAAGCAGTATCCTCACAACTGTGTTCCTTTCTAGAAAGAAATAATATCTGCGAGGATTTTCAGGATTTAGACCGTACCATAGTACTGAGACTGCTCTCATTAGAGTCACAAATGATTTGCTCTTATCCGATCGTGGTTGTATCTCTCTATTAGTGTTACTCGATCTTAGTGCTGATACTGATACTTTGATACTATCGACCACAACATTCTTTTAAATAGACTAGAAAACTATGTTGGGATTAGTGGAATTGCACTAGCATGGTTTAAATCAAACTTATCTGACCGTTTTCAGTTTGTAGCAGTAAATGAAGAGATGTCTTATCGATCACAAGTTCAGTATGGCGTACCACAAGGCTCAGTACTAGGACCGCTGCTGTTCACTCTGTACATGCTACCATTAGGAGATATCATTAGGAAACATGGAATTAGTTTTCACTGTTATGCTGATGATACTCAGCTGTATATTTCTTCAAAACCTAACGAAACTTACCAATTCACAAAATTAACGGAATGCATAGCTGATATAAAAAATTGGATGACCAGTAATTTCCTACTTATTTCTGAAAAAACAGAGATTCTAATTATTGGACAAAAAACTTCCTCACCTAATAACATAGAATACTGTCTAACACTTGATGGCTGCTCTGTTAAGTCTTCATCGTCAGTTAGGAACCTGGGTGTGCTCTTTGATACCAATCTTTCATTTGAAAGTCACGTGTCTAGTATCTGTAAAACAGCATTTTTCCATCTTAAAAATATATCTAAATTACGTCATATGCTCTCACGGACAAATGCGGAACAATTAGTTCATGCGTTCATGACCTCAAGGCTAGATTATTGTAATGCTCTACTGGGTGGTTGCCCTGCACACTTAATAAACAAACTACAGCTGGTCCAAAACGCAGCAGCTAGAGTTCTTACCAGAACCAGGAAGTATGACCATATTAGCCCGGTTCTGTCAACACTGCATTGGCTCCCTATTAAACATCGTATAAATTTTAAAATATTGCTGATTACTTACAAAGCACTAAATGGTTTAGCTCCCCAGTACTTGAGCGAGCTCTTAACGCATTATAGTCCTGCACGTCTACTGCGATCTCAAAATTCTGGCCAGTTGATAATACCTAATATCTAAATCGACTGCTGGCGGTAGATCCTTTTCCTATTTAGCACCTAAACTCTGGAACAATCTTCCTACCATTGTCCGGGAAGCAGACACAGTCTGTCAGTTTAAAGCTAGACTAAAAACACATCTCTTTGACCTAGCATTCACATAATACATTATCGACTTCTATAATTAAATATTAGGCTGCATCGATTAGGCCAGCCGGAACCGGGAACACTTCCCTTAAATCCTGATGTACTCGTTACATCATAAGAAGAATGGCATCTACGCTAATTTAGTGTCTTTGTTTATCCCGAGGTTTTCCTGCAGCCTGCCGGATCCAGGCCGTTACCAGATTTGACGAAGGACCTTCGCCTGGACCCGATGACAACGCAGTGCTGAAGTGCCAACTAGCCTCTCCCCATGGAGGATCCCTAATCCATTCTACAGATAAAGCGCTATGAAATTCCGGTTTCGCGTCCCTACCCCGAATTGATAAAATAAAATTCTGCATCAAAATTTATAGGCAAGACAAGTAGTTTGTTTAGGCATGGTTTGTAGCGAATTACAAACCTACGCACATATATTCAAACGCACATAACTATAGAATCAATTCTTAACACGCATGTGAACGCCATCAGCGTTTATCACAGCTTTGCGTTTAAAGTCTATTTAGAGAGAACGGCGTCGTCTTATCGGCCCCTAATTTAATAACAAATGATCATTTCGAGGGAAGTGAATCAATCAAAACTAACTTAAGCTGGAAACAACATATTCAAGAACCGCTATAAAACCAAACCATTCTTGGTTACCTTAAATTTTGTTTGTCTCTGTAAAGCTGCTTTGAAACAATCTACATTGTTAAAAGCGCTATATAAATGAGGATGACTTGACTTGACGTGTAATAACGAAACAACCGACTCTGGTTTCCCACATACACTTTCTGTCACAGAGAATGATGAGAAATGTAGTTTAAGCCTTTTCATAACCCGGCTAAATGAGTGGTATTGTCTTGCAGCTTTACATCTGACCTTTATCTACAGCAAAATGTATACAAATAAAATTTTACAGCCAACATTCTCAATGACAACTGAATTTCTGTTGGCTTCTGCTGCAATTATTTAATTGATTTAGAAATACCATATTATCCATGTTATCCATTTCGTAAATACTACAACATGAGTTGAAGGCATGATACAATAAGGTGAATGAAAAAGGGAGGTCAGAAAGGGCTCATAGGACTCTTTCATTAGAGAGTGTGTCATGTTTATGGGCCAGACTTGCCCAGTTTGAATAGATCATGTCTAAGTGGCATTGTGTGAGAAACATAGAAAAGTGCTGAGCTTTTTGTCCTTCTACAGCACCCATAATCACCACCCATTCTGATATACAAAGATCGGAGTTCTCACAGAGTTTTATTCGCAGAGGAATGTGTGTGTGTGTGTGTGTGTATATATATATATATATATATATATATATATATATATATATATAATTGTGTGTGTGTGTGTGTGTGTGTGTGTGTGTGTGTGTGTGTGTGTGTGTGTGTGTGTGTGTGTGTGTGTGTGTGTGTGTGTGTCTTGGATGCTGCACAAATCAGGATCTGTTTGAAAGGGTTGAGTCTTTGAATGAAAGCTTAGTGTTGTTCTCTGGCTTACACAGTTGATCCTGTTCAGTGTATGCCCTCTAATCGGCTTTTGCTAATGTGAATTCTCTAACAATCACCCTCACTCTCTTTCTCCTTTCTCCCTCTGTGTCTGAACCCTTCTCTTTCAACCAATAACAACCATCACATCTTTTCTTTTACTTGGTTAATCGCTCCGTTGTTTTAGCCAATTAACTGCTGACATGAGGGCAGCAGGGTGTGGAAGCTGTCTCTCTCTCTCTGCGTCTGTATACTATTTTACTAGGTAGTCTCTAGTCACAAACACAAGACCTCCATATGTTCCTTTAAAGGGATTTTCCTTTATACTTGGGAGGTTATGTTAGTGTGTGTTAAGTTGTAAATTCCTGCGTTTAGCCAGTGTGTGTAAAGTGTCCGGAGGTTAAGTGAGCAAAGGTGAGATGTCCTTAGGGTCACTGGTGAAAGTTGTATGGTGGCTTAACACTGAGCACCTGGGCTTAGCCCTGACTGATAAGGACCACACCTTGTGTGTATGTGCATGTGTGTCTCATTAAAATGTTATTAAAGGATAGTACTTTTGACAAATGTTTAAAATCATGTACATTCATATTGTATAGACGTAAATGAGAAAAAGCTGTTTTATTCTACAATGAATTCTACACCAGCTGTCAACTGGGTCTGGCAATTCAACTTGTTGTTAAAAAGTTAATTTCTCCTAAAATACTAATAGTAATAAACAACTTCTTTGTTAAATATGTAAGATTAAAAAGTGATGGGGAAAGCTTAATTTAAACAATGCATGAAAATTTGGAAAGGGATTTAATCCAACAATGTTCTTGATGTTATGTTGTGTGTGTGTGTGTTGTGTGTGTGTGTGTGTGTTGTGTGTGTGTGTGTGTGTGTGTGTGTGTGTGTGTGTGTGTGTGTGTGTGTGTGTGGTGTTGTGTATATAAATACATACATAGAAAAAACAAAACAAAAAGTGAAACATAAGCAAAAACTTACTGAGAGCACATAACAGTGGAGCTTATCATCTCATCACATTCTCATAAAAATGCTTCACAATCAAGGCTTACTTTTTACGTTTCTTTGAACACTTGAGCTGCTCACTCCTAAATTTTTTCTTATAACTTTTAAATCAAAGGCAAAATTAGTCGTTTACTAAGTCATGTCTCACGGCCCCCTGCTCAGGGCCCTGCACAAGTACAGTGAGGAATTATATCATCATAAAACAGCATCATAATGGCCACCTAAAGAGAGAGCGAGGAGGAGGAGGAGGAGGAGGAGGAGGAGAGAGAGATTGTTTTGAAAGAGGGGATATTACCAAATATTTCCTGAAGACCACCCATAGCCTGAAAAGCTGATCCTCTTCTTAGTCTCTGGGGCTCTAAACCTGCCCATTTATGATCAAGCACGGTGGGAGGCATACATGTACAGTGACACTTGATTATGAGTCTGTCAGCTCTGTTGCTGGCTTCCTGTGTGTGTGTGTGTGTGTGTGTGTGTGTGTGTGTGTGTGTGTGTGTGTGTGTGTGTGTGTGTGTGTGTGTGTGTGTGTGTGTGTGTGTGTGTGTGTGTGTGTGTGTGGTGTGTGTGTGTGTGTGTGTGTGTGTGTGTGTGTGTGTGTGTGTGTGTGTGTGTTACAGTAGCTTAAGGGATGATGTAAGCGGGCTTCCTAATTGCAGGGTTATACAAGGGTGTGTCAGATCTCACTGCCTTAGGGAGCTCTAGATTTGTGTGTTTGTGTCCTCAGGTAACAGAATGATATAAAGACTCTTTGGTATGTCTTTCTGGAGGTGTTTGCTTGGATACCAGATAAATGTTGGCTTTTTTTCTCACTTCAACATCCTTTCACTCCTTAAATAACTGCTACAGAGCTGCCGCTACACCTGGTGAAAATGAGACGCCTGAATTTAAGTCAAAAGAGAACCAGGGAGATTTATATTGACCTTTTTTTCTTTTTGGCTCTGAGGATACGGGGTTATAATTAGTTTTTAGAAAATGTGACTTTTTTCTTTTCTTTTTTTACTCAAGCCGCCGGCTGAATTAAAGGCTTACCTTTAGGGAAAAGTGATATAACTGGCAATCACTCACTTTCAGTTTTATAAATTTGTATAATTTATTCGACAGTGTGTTGTCTTCCTTGGTTCTCACAGATAGGTTAGAGTTAAAAAAGGCATATTCTGTTGGCACATTACATTAATTAAAAACAAAAATAACAACAAATGAGTAGTTTATTTTTTTTTTATATATATCTTTATTTTTTTTATTTCTTATTGAAATATATAATATATGAAAACAGTAAAGATTGTATGTTCTTGCATGTAGTTTGCTATAATTTCCCCCTGAAATTGTCCCAAAAAGGGCTGTCTGTTAATATTTCTTTAGAGACATTCAGTTGGAATTAAATAAATAAATACATTTAACTTTACATTTAGCTTTATATAAAAAAATCAGTCTATGGTATGCTTTTTATCATTTAGAGTTCTCGTGTGTGTGCGTGTGTGTGTGTGCGTGTGTGTGTGTGTGTGTGTGTGTGTGTGTGTGTGTGTGTGTGTGTGTGTGTGTGTGTGTGTGTGTGTGTGTGTGTGTGTGTGAGAGAGAGAGACAGAGAGATTGCAGGAATGTGCATTTAAAAAGGGGGTAGGAGGAGAGAAGAGGAGAATGACACCACTCTACCTGTTGAAACAAAGCACAAATGTAATAAGGCTCTCCTGACTTGTGTGTGTGTGTGTGTGTGTGTGTGTGTGTGTGTGTGTGTGTGTGTGTGTGTGTGTGTGTGTGTGTGTGTGTGTGTTGTGTGTGTGTGTGTGTGTGTGTGTGTGTGTGTGTGTGTGTAGGGGGTTACCAGGAAAAGTTCAAAAGTTCACTTATAAAAGGGTTACTGCATGTTTTTTATGATTCATTGCATTGTTATGCCTCTGCGGTGTTTACACACACACACACACACACACACACACACACACACACACACACAATAAACACAAATTCAAATGACCCAAACAGCTTCAAATGACTGTGGAGAGTAAATTATGTTTCATTGGTATAATATTATACAAAAACGATGTCTGATGTTCATTTTGTGTTATCTTTTTTCCATCTCTTCGTGGAGGTTGAGTGGGTGAGGGGCAGGGAAAGGGGCGATGAGTTTGACGGGGCGGCAGCGGTAAACGAGTGTGACTGCAGTGGGAGTGACGTGCTAAGCAGAGGGGTGGAGACGCTTGTCTTTTCAGAATGAAGGGAATCACCATGGCAGCAATTAAAAGCCTGAGGCTCCCCGCGCTGGGTCAGTGTGCACAGGGAGATGAAAGTGTGTTTGTGCATGCATGTATGTGTGTGTCAAAGAGTAAGTGAACTCCCCAAAAGCCGTTACTCAGCAGGGGGGAGAGAGAAATGAACTAATGAACTTTTAGAGGAGCAAATCTTTGAGAGAAGGACAGGTGTCAGCTGCAAAGAGGTGATAAACTGATTAAACTGAACTGTAATAGTTATGAGTGAGAATACCTGCTTTTGTTTACTGGTTTGTGCATCCGTTGTTACCATATGGAGTTAATGATTAAAGATGACAGGGACAGCATTCACAACTCATTTAAAAAAAAGAATCTGATTATTTGCTCGCCCTCATGTCTCTTATTGAACCGTTAATAGTGACCAGGGGCTGTCAAGCTCTGAAAAGGGGCGAGTAAGAGTATATATATGTTTAATGGGCCATTAGTCTTTTGAGTTGTAACTGTTCATACACACTCACACACCTTCTCGTACACAAGCCACAGTCACCCGCAGCTGTACCTGTATTGTTTTTCCCAGTCAGGTGGAAATTGCTGCGATGGTCTTGACATGGTTGTTGAACATGCATTTATGGAATGTGTCTTTATGCAAGTCTACAATGCTCTATCAGGCATAGAAATCAGTAGTTTAGATAAGCCTGTGTGTGATAGAGAGAGAGAGAGAGGAGAGAGAGAGAGAGAGAGAGAGAGAGAGAGGAGAGAGAGAGAGAGAGAGAGAGAAGAGAGAGAGAGAGAGAGAGAGAGAGAGAGAGAGAGAGAGAGAGAGAGAGAGAGAGAGAGAGAGAGAGAGAGAGAGAGAGAGAGAAACCTTTATGACATTTGAAGGTGAAATTTTTAAGAATGTACTGAACTGCTTTTCAAACATCAAATAAAAGGATGTGAAAGTACCATGAAAGTATAAATTATCTGTAAAGTGGAATATTATTTAATATTTCATATATTAAAAATCTTCCGAAGCCATAAGATATCTTTGTGTGAAGAACAAATCAAAATTCAGCCACTGAAATTTCATAATACAGAGATATAATATGGCTTTAGAAGATTTGGATGGTATCCAATATATCAAATGGACCATTTTTAGGATACTTTTATGCTGTTTTTGCATCCTTTTTGACGTTTGAAAACTCCACTCCCCATTCATTATAATCGGAAAAGAGCAACAGGAACAACAGGATGGTGTGAAAATGAAAATTTTGGGGGGTAAGCTTAGTTTAAAAGTTATAGTGAACTCAGAATTTGTAACGTTGGCTACTACTTATCAAGCTCACATTGACAGTTTATGCCACCTGTTCTGACCCAAACACTTCCTGTGCTACTTAAATATGTGTATAGTGTGTGTCTGAGTGTGTATGTCATGACTTCAGCACCTCAACCGCTCACCTCTTCCTGTCTGTCAGTGTGTGTAGTGCTGAACTGACAGATGTGGACTAATTGGCCCTGATCATTTCAATGGATGTGGATTTGGTCCTTCTCTCTCTCTCTCTCTCTCTCTCTCTTCTCTCTCTCTCTCTCTCTCTCTCTCTCTCTCTCTCTCTCTCTCTCTCTCTCTCTCTCTCTCTCTTCTGCTTTCCTTCCCTCTACTGTATGTTTTCCTTTGGGATAGAAATGTTTTCACTTGGGAATGTGGGTCTAGCAGGTGTTAATTTTATTTTTCCCTTTGTCTCGCTCACTCTGAGTCTCTCTCCCAGGAATTCCTCCCATGTTAGGTCACTGTAATCTCACTTCTCCAGTTCACTATTATGATGAAGACATGCAACATAATACCACCATTCGGAAGTGTGTTTGTAAGAAAGAAAAGAAGGAAAAGCAAGAGAAAGAGAAAAAAAGATTTGCCGGAGAGACAAAATGGACTTTTAAACCTAAGTTCTTGAAAGGAATTTTTTTAGATAATCCCCCTCTCGCACCACTAAGCCCGCTCTCCAGAAAACGTACTTCATTTCCATTGATGATTTCTCTCACGTACGTTACGCTCTGTTTGCCAGCTCCTTCCTAAGAGCCTCAAAACGTCGGCCATTGCAGTACCCTTTACAAAAGCAACTTCCTCCTCATCACCTCTTTCTCTATGAGGTCTCTTCCTCTTTTGATGCGTTTCTCATTCTGACTAGTAATCGTTTGGGTTGTGAATGACTTTGGCTTAGTTATAAGACCCCAGCAGCATGAGGTTCGGACAACTGAACTTTTCTAATCAACACTTTCCATGCACACAGAGCGATTATGTGAAAATACAAAGGAATTTTTCAGAAGGTGTAGGGTACAAATGCGAAGAAAGAAATAACAATTCGTCAAAAAAATATTTTTCTCAAAAACTCAAAAAATTTCTTTGTTTGAGAGAAGTTTTCAAGCATGTTTTGTAGAAGACGATTTGACATCTGCATCAGATTAATATGTTTAAAGTTAAAATGAGCTGTGAGTTGAACTTGATCTTGTGGAGACTGGATTTGAACTTGTGTCAGTGCAAAACAGCATTTCTCATCGAGATTTGGTTTACTGGATGTGTGTGTCTGTGTAAATCCCCCGGCCTCTAAAAATAATGCAGGAACTGTCGGGAATGTGACACACAGATATAACGACTGCAAGAGCTTAACATGGATCAACACCACACAGACAAACACACACACTTACACACCCATATAAAAACACTCTCTCTCAATGAACCTAAACCTGTCGACAACTGCTGTGGTAGTTAGACACACTCACAAAAGTCTAAAGACAAGCCTAAATGCACACACAGTGTGCACTGATACTTTTATGTACAATTGAACTCTGCAAATAACATGAATTTGTCCACTGATATGTGCATCTACACAGTGTGGTGTTTGCATGTGTGTGTATTTGTGTTAGTGTGTGTGTGTGTTGTTTCACTCTGGGTGGTAATGTCTATCTGCTCATGTGGGCCAGTTAATTTTAGACGTCTCTTTCTGCTCAGAAGTCTCTCTTGTGTCGCGTCGGTGTCTGTGTAGGAATTTGTCACTGTAAGTGTCAGATGAATGCATGAGGCGTCAGTGATTTCAAAACTAAATGCTTATCAGATCACACCTAATGTGCTAAACATTAGAGAAGCAATTCTCATTCAGTAGATCAGTTGTTTTTAAGGGGTTAAGAACAAATATGAAAACTGTTATCATTTCCTTAACCTCATGTTATTCCAAACCCATAAGACTTTTGTCTTTGGAACACAGATGAAGATATATTTATTAAAATCTAAAAGATTTGAAAGTCTATTCCACCAAAAAAAATTGACACTTCACATTTACAACATTCATAAAGACATTGTAAAAGAAATTCACAAGAACCAAATAGGTTTGTTCCTGCGCATTGAGAACGGTTGAGCATCTGTTTACCATATTTAATGTGCTCTTGGATGTGTGTTGATCCTTGTTTATTGCTCGATTCATATAGAATATATTTACGATGGCTTTATTAACTTTGAAGCGTTGGTGGAAAGGACTTTCAGCGGTGGTACAGAAATATCTCAGGATTCATTAAAAATAACATAATTTGTATTTCAAAGTTGAACAGAAGTCTTTTGAATGTCTTCAGGCAAGTACAAAAGCAAAAATTCCTGTAAGATGAAACATTGTTATTTATTAAGTTTTTTTTTTAGCTATAGAGGCCCAACAATTTACAACACAATTGGTCTTAAAGTGTTATGCGTTTGTTTTTTAAATGTCAGATGTCATACATTTTTATGCTTTCGAGAGCCAATTAAAATCTGTGGATGGCACCTCAAAACCATTTACTTTTAGCGCTACATGTAGTCCTTTTTTAATGTAGTCCTTTACCTTGCATAGTTTGTTGATAGTTTTTGAGGATGAGGGCATGTTTATACAAAATTTGGCTGCCTCTAACAAGTGACGTGAATTTGGGGCCCTGGAATTGTGACCGTTTAATGTATTTGTGTGTATGCCACTAAATCATATATTTTGGTGACACATTTGTATCCACACTGTAAAAAAAGTTAACTCATTATTTTGAGTTATCTTTTTGCATGGGTTTTTTTTAGTTTAACTAACTTATTTCGATAAGTTGAGGACAAGAAAACTTAAAATTTCTTGTTGTCTGGACAATCTAGTTAAAAAAATAAGTTGAAATAACTAAATTGCTAAAATATTTTTTACAGTGCAGAAGTGAGATGAATCTAATATAAAACAGGATAGAGGATATAAAACACAATGGAAAGTCCCCATTTCGATAGCTAAGTAAACGTGTCAGTTGGCAGACATGTCAGGGGAGTTATTGATGAGTCATTTATATACTGAATGTTGTGTCTAAAAGTATGCATGGATTTGATCTTTCTTTGATTTTGTGTAATAAAACTCTCCACTGGTGTCTAGCTCAGTGCCGATCCTGACCTCCCTGGGGGCCCTAAGCAAAATTCTGCTAAGGGGCCCTCTACCTGACCCGTGACGCCGTGAGATATATAAACCATTTGCCATTGCCACAGTCACACCTAACACTTCAGTGCTCCCAATATAATCCTCCCTCCTTTAAACAAAACAGTCAAAGAATGAGTACAACAATATAGAACAGAATGATATTTACTGAATAGAGTATTTTCTATAGAATATTAAGATAACAAGTGAATATTGTGATGCAGATATCAATAACCCCTGTGAGTGAATGACATCATTGATATCAAGAATTAACTTTTGTACAAGTGAACATGTAATTCCTGATATCAAAAATAGACATTGGTAGATAAAAATGTAACAAACGGGTGCTACTAGTAAAAATAATCAAGAATTCACAACGCAAATAGTAAAAAAAAATTAATTATTGATATCAAAAATGCATAAACTGTGAATGAATAAAAGCTAAAATGGCTTGCCATAGCATGTTAAAGTTTTTTTTATTATGCATGTTGAAGCAATTCTTGATTTATGGTTATTATTTACTGAGGGATGTGCATCCATATTGACCAGTATGTCCAGCTAATCAAAATTTTAAATTCAATATAGCCTATAAATCAAAGTCAATCAATGTCAAATTGTCAATACATTGCTTTTCATCTTGCATAGCCTAATTAGTGCAGTTGTTTAGAGTTTTTACTACACATTAACTGAGACTATAATCAGTGTCTTGTTTTAAAAGTGTGTATAATGTGTACTTTGATGAGGAGTGCCATCATTCACGCCCATATATTGTACAGTAGGCCTATGTCTGGTCTCCACATATATTTCTGCTTGAAAAATGCGCGTTTCATTTCGTGCACGCGCAGTCGCGCATATGAACGCATGATAACACACGCGACGCGGTTATCTTTTCCGAGCCGTTGCACTTTAAAAAACACATTAACACATATATATATATGCACATTAACTTTACTTTGCTGACATCAAACTTGTGAACACAAGTTGAGAACACAAGTTTACCTGATTGTTGTTCCCGCAATTCACTCTCTTTTTTTCTCTCTCTCTTTTTGTGACCAGAAGGATAGTTTCGCTTAATTTTGTCATTGATGTTGTAAACATGAATTGACGCGCTATGACACGAGGGGGAGGCGGGGCCTTGAGTAAACTGCGGGGCCCTACGCATCTTGCGTAGTGAGCGTAAGGGGCGGATCGGCTCTGGTCTAGCTGCTCTGGAGATATAGGTGTGGTAAGGCAAATATTTGTGTTTGACAGACAGTGGTGACTGACTATTTATTGAAGTTTATGTCTGATGGACAGAACTGGAAAAAGAGCAACACGCCAACTATGAATAATCCTTTGGAGCAAGTGGACAGTGGTATGTATTTGTGTAATGTGCATTATTGGCTTTCTGTGATTGCAGATGGTATGGTTCACCGGTCAATATGTTACTTAGACACGCTAAAACTAGCACGCTTTCACAGGCACAGCCTTTATCAGTGTGACCCGAGCACACAAACGCACACACTCACACCAAGTCTTTCTCTCTCGCTCTATAAACGCATGACTTAGGGCCATGTTTTAAGAGGGAGATGGAGAGAGTGGAGAAAAGTAAAAGAGCAGCTGAAGTGAGCACCAATTTGCCTTCCAGCTTTTGAAGGGTTTTTAGGATGCTCAGCTTTCAGTCCATATAAGACATAGAGGAATGACCTCTTAAACCACTAACAAACACAACAACTTTGAATGTCTGCTCAACCCCAATGGTATTAACAGAATGCCATCCTTGCTTGGGCATTTAGATGTATGAAGTGGACAACTCAATATAAGGAGGAGTAGAATTTAAGGAAATGTATCCAATAAAACTTTTGCCGTTTTA
>CM070819.1:33540061-33602561 GCA_036326025.1 Chrosomus eos | reverse complement strand
AGTAGATTCGTTTCTCAATGTCTTGTGAGTTTATGAGAGCATAAAAACATGAATGCTAATAATAATGAATTATGTAATAAGTAATTAAAACAATCAGTGATGATTAAATAACATTCTTCTGTTTATGCATTTAATAAAGCAGCACAAAACCATGCCTTGATTATTTCTGTATTTATTTTACTTTTTGGATTAAGCTTTTTGGATGTTCTTGTATTTAATAGCTGTTCAAGCCAGCCAATATTCAAATGTATTTTTTTGCACAGTATAACTCTAAATGAATAAAGCAGAGTTTCCATTCCATTTGTTGAAGAGCCTAAAAATTGTCACTTTCGGTAAAGGAAATTAAGTTGTTGCCACTGGGAAAGAGCCTGGGGCTCTTTTAATAAATGTAATACTGTATATTACTTGCAGTTTAGTGCATACAGACAGAACGCTGTGACAATGTATTTAGCAATCAGCTGCAGATGCTTTCTGTTTGGGTGCAAGTGTGTGAGAAAGTTCGAGTGGCCAATCATTTTGATGATGACTTTGGCATTTCAGAATGATCAGATCAACAAGTGAATTGAAAGTGTCTTTTTTGATGCTCCTCTAGAAATGTATTTAATAACTGTATTTTAGAAAGATGTCTCAAGCAAGCATTTTTTGAATCTAATATCCTGCATTTTAAATGCAATATCTCATAGATATCCTATCCAAACTTTAAGTTTAATCTGTAGTTCTTTGACTAGAATTTGACTAGTGCCCACCTATGTGTGTGTGTGTGTGTGTGTGTGTGTGTGTGTGTGTGTGTGTGTGTGTGTGTGTGCGCGCGAGAGAGAGAGAGAGAGAGAGAGAGAGAGAGAGAGAGAGAGAGAGAGAGAGAGAGAGAGAGAGAGAGAGAGAGAGAGAGAGAGAGAGAGAGAGATGGATGGCAGTCTGTGCCCTCAGAGCCAGGCTTACAAGACTAGTGCTGAATGCCTCCAGTTCATAAACACCTCACTAATGAGCCTCTCAGGGGAAAGCAAATGATCAGCGCTCATTTCTTCACAGATCCCTCTAACATCTGCTAATGTGTGTGTGCGCATGACATTTTCATGGATGACAGGTGGTCTCCCCAACACCACTGGATGTAAAGAGAGAGAGAAAGTGTGAAGCACACATTCAAGCTCACGGAGTACTAATCCGTTTTCAGTGTTTTTATCAATGCACCTCGGCTGTTAGTGGAACAAACTCACAAGTGACAAATTATATTAAAGTCGCAATGAAACGGAAGTATCAACAACAGATTTTTTCTCACATATTGTGATGTGCGAGTGGGTTTTCAAAAAAGAAAAATTTGTAGGTCTGGGACTTCTTTCTATCCATCAGTTGTCAATTGGATTTTGAGATGTGAATGTTGCGCTCCAAAATGAATGTGGGCTTGCATTAGATTTTGGAGTGGCTGACTAAATGATTGGAAAATTCCAGCATACGTCACTAGAGAGAAGGTCTGAAGACACAGTTTTGACATTTTGATGAAACATTATGAGATAAAATAAAAAATACATAAATTAATAAAAATGAAACATACATGAATATTCACAAAAAGATCAATAACATGCATTTACAAAATAGATTTTCATGTAATTTTAACCTCAAATCATAATATTTACTCAAAATGAAATGTAAATTTGTATAGCAAACATTTAAAAAGAGAAAATGCTCAATATCTATTTACATGGATGTCAGTAGATTTGAACTTATTAAAGGAAAATGCCAAACAGGAAGCCAATAACTAAATCAGCCAATGAATCTGTCATTATGTATATAACTAAAGTGAAGCTGATAAGGAATGTAAAAAAACAAAAACAAGAATGTGAAAGAAAGAAAAATAAAAGACTTGAAAAATGGTGTACAAATGCAGAATTCATCAACTTGGGCTTGTACCGGCCAGACTGCGCATTGGCAATCGATTGAGAGACTCATATCAGGGACAGTTTCACCCTGGCTCAAACTAAAATCTCTACACTTGCCGCCTGAGTGAAATAAATGTTTTCGATGCTGTCCTAGCAAACCAAACACTTCCAGCTCTGATGTTTGTGTGCTTATCGTGCCATTTGGGGAGATAGCATGGTTTCTTGTTCGTCGTACTCGCGGTAATTTAACGTTTGCTATCAAAGGCTCAAGGATGTGATCTGTTTCTCTCTCTCTCTTTTTCCACTCATTCCTCCCTATCAGTTCACTCTTCCCTCGTTTTCCTTCCTTCTCTTCCTCTCTGTATTTGTCGAGCACTGTGTGGCATGGTAGATACATTTTTGTAGAATTTCTAGGTTTATTCTACCACAAACTAGTATATAAATCAAATTCATAATTTTTTTTTAAGTGTTGTTTTGCTCTTTCATAGTGCATAGAAAAGAAAATGCAAAATGTGCCCATGTAAAGCAGCAACAAAAGACCAAGCAGAGTGCTTTTGCCAAGCAATCGGTTACTTAAAGTCTCGGGGCCCAGGACAAAATGTTAATCGGTGGGCCCCCTCTTCCAATGAGAAGGCTATAGCATAGTGCACTTTAGTGGGCCCCCCTCGTCACGGGGCTCGGGGCAACATTCTCGGTAGCCCATCCCCCAGCTACGTCCCTGCTTGGCGTTGGACAGAACTTTTGATTAGTTGTCCTACTATTTCCTGAGTCCACTTACTGACCTTTCAATTCAGTTATGACTACAGGACGAAAGTCACATCGCATTATTAAAATTCATCAGCCAAACATATATGTTTTATAATGTGTGTCGTCCCCCGTCCACCCCCCTCCGACCAGAGCTGTGTTAAAATATATAGTAAATCCCTAACCTTTCACTTAATTACTCTTCTATTATTTTTAATTATTACATTTATTATTAAAATGTAATTGTTTTATTAAATATTCATTGACATCTATAATTTCTTTACAAGGTCAATGGACACAAGTAAACCTAAACAAAAACACTTCATTTACTGCAGTAGATGTTTGTGTCTGTGTATGGTTGTCCATGCTGGTAAGATTGCACTGCCCCCTAGTGGATGGAGATGTAATCCATCACTGCGGATACATCCAGACAAATGTGTGCGTTTGAGTGAATATTTTTTATATTAGAAATACCTGTCTGTCTCCCTGGCATTTTTCATTTAAATCCTGCTGCTCTGTGATTGGTGCTGTCATTTGCCAGTCATGGAAATGACAGGCATCTAGATGAATAGAGCCCTCAACAGACAGACTGGCTGGCCTGACCTCGACCACACACACACACACACACACACACACACACACACACACACACACACACACACACACACACACACACACACACACCACACACACACACACACACACACACACAGACATTGATCTATTACGGTCGGTGTCTAGTTTTTGGCGACTGAGTGTCTGTATCCCATTATGATTGACGGCTGAGGAATTTGACTGACAGGTCTGGCTAGCTGAACTAGCTATTCACAGTCTGTAGGGGTCCCATGCTGTGTGTGTGTGTATGTGTGTGCGGGTGTACGTCTATAAATGAGAGGATTGTCTTTGAGGGTCTGCTTTGCGTGAGGGAAGACACTTCATTAAAGTCACCCCCTACTGAAACGCACACACAGGAACCCGCACGCATGCATGGGTGCAAAGGTCAACCTTTGAGAACCCCTTGAATGTTGAATCATGTGACCGGGGCTTAAAATCTGATCATGTGACCGCATAAAAAAATCAAGTGTTTCGGTTACGGCTATTATGATAATTGATATTCATTGAAATGAATGGTCATAATTAGTGCAGGTGGGCTCTTCATAACTCATTATGTTCATTCTCAGTGTATGAAAACAGAGAGAGATAGAGGAATTAATCATTGATTTTCAGTGTTTTATTGAGTTATATGAGGTATTTTTGTCCCTCAGCAGGTAAAAAGAAAGAGTGAAAGTGACAGAAAAGGACAGAGAGCAGAAATAAAGCAAGGATTAAGCTTCTGTTAGTTTTTGTTCAATTATTGAAAAGAGGAAGAGAGCGAGTGAAGGACTTCCTCTGAAGGTGTTCAGAGGTCATCATTCAACCCTCTTACTCTCTCTTTTATTCTCTGTTTCTTTCTTAGCTCTCGATTCCCTCCTGGGTGTTCCACTCTATGCTGCCACTGAAGTGTGTGTGTGTGTGTGTGTGTGTGTGTGTGTGTGTGTGTGTGTGTGTGTGTGTGTGTGTGTGTGTGTGTGTGTGTGTGTGTGTGTGTGTGTGTGTGTGTGTGTGTGTGTGTGTGTGTGTGTGTGTGTGTGTGTGTGTGTGTGAACCCTCACTAGTTGTCAAACTCATCTCCTACCATGTGTGTGTGTGTGTGTGTGTGTGTGGTGCTTTATTTCGATGTTAGTCGCCCTGTTAAACTGGGAACAGTTTTTTTTAATTGTTTTGTTTCAATGGTTTGATTGCCTGTGCCTGAATTCATCTCGCTCTCATCTGGGTGACAGCTGGAATGTTTGTACTGTAATCCAGACGTACGTTTGATCTCATAAATGTACACGCAGACCGGTGTCGGTGTCCTGTACAGACGCAGATGAACCTGATTAAAGACAATTCCCATTCAGTTCACGCTCAGGTCATGTCAGGATGACATTTTTAAAGAGCACCGAAGACTTAATCATGGCTGTTTAAATGTCTGCTCTCTGATGCCTAAAGAACCTGGGACTTCAGTTAGAAATGTTTGTTCAGTCTCATCATAACTGTTTGCATAAGAGTTTGCTGGTGTGTGCATTTTTGTTGCATTTCGTCTTGCAGAAGTTACATTTTCAACTACATGTTTTCCTTCCTGCTTTCTTTTTTTTGTTTTGTTTATTTTCTCCCGCTGACAGTGCCTGCATATGTCCATGAATCTTTTGTGTGTTATTTGAACACAAGGCTATTAGTTATGAATAGGTTTCACACTGGAGGATTTTGCTAAAGTGATCAATTATATAATTCCATATTTTTTTTCATATTGACCATATTTATCTAAAGCTGCTGTTTGAGACAAATTGTAGTAACCATAAAGTGTTTATTTTGCTGTATAGTGAAATCATTATTCTTCGCCTCTTCTGTCAGTCTTAGATTTTGTCATTATTTACTCACCATCATATCATTGTAAACCTGTATGATGTTCTTTCCTCTGTGGAACACAAAAGAGGATATGATTTAAATTTTCCATGAAGTTTTGGGGATTGGAGCCACACAAAAAAACAATTTGAAAGTATCCTAAAAGTGACCCATACAACTTGAATGCTATATTCCACGTCTTCAGAAGCCATACAATACAAATAATCATTATTCAGTGGAACTCTAGACATCTGTTTCAGCTCTCGGTGATGTGTTCGTAGCGTTGTCTGATTCATAAGCAAAAAAATATTTTAATATTTTCAAGTTCTCTCTACCAGAGGGCTAGGGCCCTCTATAGGGGGCATGGCATTTCCAGGGGGCCCCAATAATTCTTACAAATATTTGTTTTTAGTTAATAACATGATCTTTATTAAAATCCTAAAAACGCTAGAAATAGCAATGTAAATGAATGAAATAGCAACATTCAACTGACATCAACATTTGAGTTATTTATTTATTATGTATTTGTATTACAACAGATGTACCATGATGTACATATTAGCTTAGATATGAAGGCCTTTGAATATTGTCTTGGACAGAGTGGTCCCAGTGTCAAAAAGGTTAAAGGGTTAGTTCACCCAAAAATGAAAATTCTATCATAGTTTACTTACCCTCAAGTTGTTCCAAACCTCTATGTGTTTATTTGTTCTGCTGAACACAAAGGAAGATATTTGGAAGAAAACAGATCTCATTCCCCATTGACTACCATAGTAGGAAAAAAATACATACTATGGTAGTCAATGGGGAATGAGATCTGTTTTCTTCCAAATATCTTCCTTTGTGTTCAGCAGAACAAATAAACACATAGAGGTTTGGAACAACTTGAGGGTAAGTAAACTATGATAGAATTTTCATTTTTGGGTGAACTAACCCTTTAAGAACCACTGAATTAATCTGTCTTATTTACAAAAACCGTCTGATCTTGTTCTCACTAAACAGCTCCCTGGAGGAGATTATCAACTTTAATTTCATATGGCTTCAGAAGACTTGGAGTATAGAGTACACAAATCTTATAGACCATTTTTATGATACTTTAATGGTGTTATTTGATGATTGAAAGCTGCAGCTCCCATTTACTGTATTGTAATGTCATGCATTTCTCCCTTTGTGTTCTAAGAAAGAAAGAAAACCATACAATTATGAGTAAATTAAAACAGAGCAATTCCAAGAGGGTCCTCACACCATCGGTGCTCGGGCCCTAATGACAGAATTTTGACAGTTGATGTCTCACAGTCTGCTTTCGCTTTTGTCGTACACAACAACCAGAAAGGGGGGAAAATCGGTGTACTTTCCACTATAAATAGAACTTTAGATCATTTTAATATACATCTGTCTTCATAACTGCTAATGATTGTTAATGTTCTCTTTCTCTATTTTACAGTGACCTGAGTGAAAATCAAATCCAGGGGATTCCCAGAAAAGCATTCAGAGGAGCTACTGAGATCAAAAACCTGTGAGTTTTCTGTATCTATGTGTGAAATAGAGAGAGCGAGCGAGAGAGAGAGGGCGCTTTGAATTAATGATTGTGTGCTTTAATGAGATGCCCAGGCAGACTGACCATCACACACACACACACACACACACACACACACACACACACCACACACACACACACACACACACACACACACACACACACACACACACACACACACACACACACACACACACACACACACACACACACACACACACACACACACACACACACAGATGGGAGGAGTGGGCAGTGCAGGTAGACAATAGTGGAGGAGAACACAGCAGACAGAGTGAGGAGGCTGCAAAGTCAAGAACAGTAAATGGGGGAGAAAGAAAGAAAGACTGTGACAAAATGAGTGAGAGAAAAGAAAGACAGATTGAGGAACAGGAGAGTGAAAGATGTATATTGTTTATTAGTAAGGAACAGTGTTTGTGAGATTATATTACGAAAAGCATTTAACACCAAAGAGAAGAACTTCAAATATTTTCTCTGTCTTTTCCCTCTCTCAGGCAGCTGGACTACAATCAAATTTCCTGCATTGAAGATGGAGCGTTCAGAGCTCTGCGGGACCTAGAAGTACTGTAAGTGCAGTGTGTGTGTGTGTGTGTGTGTGTGTGTGTGTGTGTGTGTGTGTGTGTGTGTGTGTGTGTGTGTGTGTGTGTGTGTGTGTGTGTGTGTGTGTGTGTGTGTGTGTGTGTGTGTGTGTGTGTGTGTGTGTGTGTGTGTGTGTGTGTGTGTGTGTGTGTGTGTGTGTGTGTTGTTGGTCAAAGCTGGGCAAAACCGATTTTGGGACTGTCTTGGGAAGATTGGAATTGAGATTAGAAAAGTGTATATTCATGTTAAATTGGTATGGATTTCTATGTACTGTATGTAGACTGCATGCTGTGTGCCTGGCTGTCAGATCATGCCTGTATTGTGTTGAATAATTGTATAAAACGCATATCTGCTTTTTAAAGTGGGATTAGTGGAATAATCCTGTTAGAGAAAATGGAATCAAGACAGATTAATGGGATTGTGTCAGATTATTTTACTAGGATTATTTTGATGCTTTGTGACAAATATAACCATGCACATGCAGGGAGGCACACTGATATATTGCAAAAAAATATCAAATCAACATTATATATTTGTGGACGGGATATTGTAATGGGACAACAATTATTGATAGTTCACCCAATATTCTGTTATTTATTTTATGTTTGGGACACAAAAGGAGTCATTTAGCAGAATGTCTAAGATACTCTTTTTTTATACAGTGAAAGTAGATGGGGACCAGGGACAACTGTGGTCACCATTCACTTTCATTGTTTAGAGCTGCTTGGAAATTTTGCTTCCACACAAGCTAAAAAGTCTATATGTTTGTTATCTAAATAGGTCTATAAAATTATAATTATCTTTCCCTGTCTTTGTTTCACAGCACACTGAATAACAACAATATCTCCCGCTTGTCAGTGGCCAGTTTTAACACATGCCCAGCTCAGACATTGTGAGTACTCTCTCTCTCTCTCTCTCTCTCTCTCTCTCTCTCTCTCTCTCTCTCTCTCTCTCTCTCTCTCTCTCTCTCTCTCTCTCTCTCTCTCTCTCTCTCTCTCTCTCTCTCTCTCTCTCTCTCTCTCTCTCTCTCTCTCTCTCTCTCTCTCTCACTTATCATGCTGGCCCTTAATAAGTGTGATTATGGGGTAATAAGCTGTAATAACTGTATTAATATGTATGTTTCATTTACGTGATGAGCTAAAATTGCTATATCAGTATTCTGGTCCTTGTTAGCTAAACGTCAGCAATAGAGGATGGAAAGAAAGCCAGTGAATGACAAGATGGGAAGGACAATGAAGACTATGAATCATACTAGGCTAGTGTGAAATGCCAGTCATTGTGATTGTTTAATCCCCCTCAAATGATAGATACAGTTAATAAATTGTCGTAGACTGTGGTTAAAGGGATACTCCACTTTTTTTGGAAATAGGCTCATTTTACAACTCCCCCAGAGTTAAACAGTTGAGTTTTACCGTTTTCGAATCCATTCAGCCGATTTTCTGATATTTAGAAGAATATCAGTAAGCAGACAGTTTCTGGTCTCATTGACTTCCATAGTAGGAAAAAATATACTATGGGAGTCAATGAGACCAGAAACTGTCTGCTTACTGATAATTATATTAATTATATTCAATTATTTTATATTTTCTGCAGGCAAAATTTAAGGTATCATATTGATAATTAATATAACATTAAATCACTATACCTGGTGAAACTTGAAATGGTTGAAGTGCAGTGTTCTGCTGCATTTCAGTGGAACAAAGTGATTTTCATCATTCTCTCCCGACCCAAACTATTCAAAAGCCTTTTCAAGTCCCATTGGGAAGGAAATAATTCTGGATAGAGATATAACAAGAGCAGCCCATTCAGTGCTTTCTCTAGCTCAGTTCAGTGTATAGTTGGTCCTATGTCTCTGTGATGATTTGTCTCAACACATCCTCGACTGCCATCATGTCATGTTAAAAAAAGATAATTGGCTATTACATCAGGCTTGTACAGTCAGTTACAACTAAATATGGTTTGAGTTTGTTTGTAACATTAATCATGTAAAGGGAAGGTGCTGACCGCACAGAAACACCAGAGTTTGCGTGTTGTTTGCAAGTACAAGACTGTAATTAATTAACATGAAACTGTTTGATGCAAAGTCAATAACACTAACACACACACTCTCTCACACACGTGCACATTAGCTTAGACTGCCAGCGGACCCTCAAATGACTCTTTCTCTCACACTCTCCATCTCTCTAGTCGTCTGCACTCTAATAATCTGCTATGTGATTGCCATGTGGCCTGGCTCTCTGATTGGCTGAGACAGAGGCCCCGCCTTGGCCTCTACACACAGTGTATGGCCCCGCCCTCCCTGAGGGGCCACAACATTGCTGAGGTTCAGAAGAAAGAGTTTACGTGTACAGGTGAGTTTTTGTGTGTTTCTGCTGTTTTATTTGTGTGGCTTGTTGATAGGGCTTGTGAGGATAAAGAGAATAAGTACATTTGCTGTTTTGTTTTGTCAAAGCTTTCATATTCTGTTCATTTTTGGCTGTTCTCTTTCTTTGCTCATGCTTTCAAGACTTCAGTGAAGGCAAGTTATTTGTGCTGAAATCACATGGACAAAAACGTTTCTTTACATCAATTTGAATTTGGTTGCAATAGAGATTTTTTTTATTTATTTAATTCAACCTTCAAACTCAACCTTCCTTTGTGTAGCTCATATACCTCTACATCCTCGTCATCTCTTTGTATGTGTGTTTTAGGGCCCCAGTCGCACTCGTCCTGTAGTGTGCTGCAGTGTCCTGAGCTGTGCACCTGCAATAATAATATAGTGGACTGCCGGGGGAAAGGACTGACTGAAATACCTACCAACCTGCCAGAAACCATCACTGAGATGTGAGTGAGGAGCAGACGCCACACACACACACACACACACACACACACACACACACACACACACACACACACACACACACACACACACACACACACACACACACACACACACACACACACACACACACACACACAGAGGTTCGCATTATGTGAGGCATAATAGTCTCCATAGGCATAATGGTTTTTATACTATATAAACTGTATGTTCTATCCCCTAACCCTAACCCTAAACTTACCCATCACAGAAAACTTTCTGCAATTTTACATAAAAAAAAAAAAACTCATTCTGTATGATTTATAAGCTTGTGTACCCATTGGGGACCTCAATTTAGGACCCCACAGTGACTCGAGTCCTCATGAGTCTGTGTGCATTTGGGTTTAAGTCCCCACCAGTATAGAAAAACATGTACGCACGCACACACACACACACACACACAGATTATGTTCATATGTCTTCTTCAGTATTCGGTTGGGTTGGGTGTAATAGTGGATTTGCCCCCTTTTTGACAGATGCAACTTCCACATTCCACACACATACACAGTGAGGGTTGTATCTGTATCAAATATTTTAACTACGGTGGCCATGCTGAAGTCATGCACATTAATTCAGTGTGGAAATGGATTTATTTTATCAATGGGATCTCTTCTGAGGGCCAACGCTCTGCCAATGGGGTCTGGATTGAGACGCCACATCTTTTTTTAACTGTTGTGCCTCTCACTGCCAGGGTCATTGTCTATCTTTTTTCTTCCCATCTCTCTCTGTCTGTCATCCCCTCTGAAAGCAGCTTGCAGGGCCTTGGCAGATGAGTTGGATTATCTCATTTGGCTTCGGTTGAATGAAATGTGTGTGTATGTGTATGTTCGTCCACCTATGCGGGGGCCTGATTTTCATGCTCTGTCAACTTTGGAGAGCTTATCTGATTTATGACATATTTACTGTCAAAGAGAAGAACAGATTTCTAGAGAGAGACAGCGAGAAGGAGAGATGTTATAAATAAGCTTTGCATTAAGTTGAATGCTAGAGTACTGAATGAATAATATATTTATGATTCATAATTAATTATTGCAGCCTTGACTTGGCAGGTGGGAAAATTACAGCTGATGTTGATTTATATTTTATAGCGCTAACATAATATCCATCTTTAATCACATTTTGGCATTTAACAAAAAGTTAATTAGCTTAAGTGTGTAATTTTTACAATGCTAAAATGTTTTCTTTCAAGTTTTTATTTTGATTTGTGTGTGCATGTGTCTTTGGTTAAAAGCTGTCTCAAGTAAAAGCAGCAGTTTTGGTTTACAGTTGTAGAAATACAATAGTTAGCCATAAGCCATGTAATAAAAACATAACATGTAAGTAAAAAATAAAACAGGTGATTGAGGAAAGTGTTTGAAATAAGTAATAAAGTAATTGCAAGATGTAAAGTTGCTGTCATGTAATATACAACAGCCTGTATATGAGTGATATAACTGGAGTCTTCATCCTATCCTAAACATGTTTTTCATAAGTACTGTACTTTCAGAGTAGATGTGTTTTCTTTATAAATACTAAGTGCACTTTTCAGGCAATGTCAGTGTGTTTATAATTCAATTTTCATGGAGCAGATATTTTGGATTTGTTCGTAGCAGACATGGGCACTGCCTCAAACTGGAACTTGCAAACAGACACAGATGCTACACTGTGATTATAGTCATCCCAGAGATATGGACATTAATCTTACATTTGTGCCTGTCACATTGATTTTCCTCATCTCTTTTTCTTGGTTCCCCTCATTGTATTACATTTCTGTAATATGAAAACAGATTTTAACTTAGAAACGTTGTCCAAGATTACAAAAAATTAAGCATTCAAAATCTTCACATTTCTTTTGGTTTTCTGGCCCAACATCACCCATCATTCTCATACTCTTCCAATAACTCCTCAAAAGTGCTGTCAGTGCCCATCATTTTCCAGTTACCCTCACCTTTTTGCGATTTGAATTATTCCCTCTGCAATGTTCCTTCCATTTGTTGATCTGGTTTATTCTCTCTGTTCACAGTCGACTGGAGCAGAACTCCATCAAGATTATTCCGCCAGGAGCATTCTCACCTTACAAACGGCTGCGGAGAATGTGAGTGTGTGTCCGTGAGAGAATACACAATCACACAAAAACACACTTATTCCTCATCTATCTCTAATTTTCTTTTTCTTTCTTTTCAGAGATTTGAGTAATAATCAAATAACTGAATTGGCTTCAGACTCCTTTCAAGGTCTCCGATCTTTGAATTCTCTGTGAGTATATACGTATACATGTATATGTGTGTGTGCGTGAGAAGAGAATGTAAGAGTTATATTAAGCTTCCATCATTCTTTCAATTATTGATGATCTGACTCATTCAAGCTTTTAGAGGACAGAGAAGATAAATCCCTGCAGGGTCTGAGTCAACCCAACCACCATTCAAATATACAGGACACCTGTCATTTCAATAGATAACAACTTTTAAAGGCAACCTTCTCTCTTTACATACAGTACACAATAGTACTTTCAATCCCATCTCATGAGAAAACAAGTCATTTACGAGATGGCGATTTTGTGTGAATTTTTACAATGTGATTCGTTTTAGAAAAAAAACAAGTATGAGAATTCCAAGACACACCGAAGAAGGCCTGAGAGCTAAAACGTTTGTGCTTTCCTCCATGTGTTAAATAAAATAACAAAAGATTTAGAATTTTGAGTGCAAATCACAACTGAATTTTTGATGTAATTAAATAGATTCACACACACCCATAATGAGTGTATACGAGACACATGAGTGTGGGGTAAACAACAATGTTGAACTGAATTCCATTTTATTCCAAATTACATTAATAAAAAAAAATACTGCACCTTTAAAGAAGCTTTATACTGTATATGGCTGTATAACCTTTGAATATGAAACACACAAATGTAAGCCCTTTCTCTAATCTATTAAGTTATTTGTTTTGGCCTGGTATTTTCAGTGTGCAAATGTGCATGTATTTTTTTAGGGGATGTGATGTATATGTCCTACTTGCTTGGTCTCTGTATTTTCTTTGGTTTACTTTACTGACCGGGTTCCAATGAGCCAGAACTTAGTGGGTGGAACAGTTCTCCCTCTCTCTCTCGTTCCCTTTGGACCAGCCTCTTAGGAACACCAGCCAGCCATTTAAAATCTGTCCTCCTAAAAAAATACAACTTCAAGCCAGAAGAGTGATCCAATGTGTAACATAAGCGAACACACACATGCAAGTCCTGATATGACATCACAGTAATGAAATACTTCAAATGCAGGCTCAGACAGAGTTTTTTTTATTATTATATTTTTGATGAAATCTGTGGTATATTTCTCAAGAGAAATTGAGTGTGCTACACACTGATTTGTAGCTGAAAGCATTATTAAATAAGAACAAATATTTAATGACTAAACATACATGAGCACAACTTTGTGCAACTTTGTGAATGACAGACGTTCCAAATCTGCAAAGCTTTCTGTGTGGCCCTGCACATATGTTGGATATCAGCAAATAGCCAAAGCCACAATTCCATTATTCATTCTGAAATAAAAATGCCAAGAATTTTTTAGCCCTGCATGGCTCTTACAGATTAGTCTTGAATTTCCCAGTATTCCTCACCCATTTTTACAACAACCTCAGCTTGCGCATGGTTATGGACCATTAAGATAAAGTAATGAATATGAGCTGTAATTGATATATTTATCATAATATTGTGCACATGTTTTTTTTATGAATTTACCTCATGAATCTGGGTGCACATGATTTCCTTTGTGTTTAAATATGATTCGTCACTGGTTACACTGGGTTGATTTGTGATGGTACATTTTGTACTCTGTTTAAGGAACAATTTCTGATGAATGGGTGTGTGTGTGGGTGGGTAATGAACATCTTTAATATTTGCTTTTATTTAATGTTCCCTTGTGTTTCTGCCTTTCAGGGTTTTATATGGGAATACAATCACTGAACTTCCCAAAGGCATTTTTGATGGACTAATCTCATTGCAGCTATTGTGAGTAATGCACATTCTGTGAATTTATGCTTGAAAATGCCATGAAGGACTGAGGACCAGCCATTGGCCTTAAAAACATGCTAAATGATATCTTAATGAAAATATAATAATGCAAAAAGAGGTGTGTGAGGGGAAATATCATTAGCTCAGTATAGAGTTGTCAATATACCAAAATTTCTGTTGTTGATACCAATTCCATGTTAACTTAAATACCACATATTAAATGCTAATAAACACATAACTTTATTCAAAATTGAAACATTAATATATAATATAAACTAATTTAAAACTATAGAACATAGTCTTCAAGAATTCCTCAGTAAGTCAGCATTGCTTCAAGTAAACAGTCAATAATAAAGAAGGAAAGAGCTGTGATTGCTCTATGTAATGGCAATATTGTAATTTAAATGAATATTAATGACTATAAAAGTGGCAAATCTATTAGGGGGCATTTCTACTCGGATATTTTGACACAAAGCTTATACCTCACAAAATTATTTTATTTCAGGATCAACTTGGTTCTGAAGTTCTAGTGACATCAATATAAGATAAAAAGCTATATTGTTTTTTAAAAACAAAAGTCTGTGTGTGTGAGGATAGCTTCACCCATTCGCCTGATGACAGACAGCACAACTGGACATACAATCACACACATACAGTACCATACACACTTCCGCTGTGTGTGCGTGTGGGTGTGACGAGTATGTTTAGGAAATGCTTGTTAATCCAAGTATTTATAGGGGTTTAACAAGACCATAAGCATTTGGTGCTACTACATAACATTACAACCACACATGTGCTCAGACTATTTTGAAAGTGAATATAGATAGACTCTTGCTGACTTTCACAAAAAACTCAACTCACATTTTTGTATGCTCACAAATATAAAAGTGTAGTGCCAATAACTCAAGCACAGAGATATTTTTATTGATTTGCAGGAGATGCAGAACATACATTCTGTTTATATGAGAGCTGCTTTTTAAAATAAAGCCTCTGTTTATTCACATCTTTGTTTTTTCACTGTAAATGAATCTGGAAACCACAGGGAATATTTTTGAAGTCTCACTCATTTGTTTATCTTAAATGTTAATCTATTTGTAAATGCCATTTGTAATATCTCAATTTAATACGCATGTATAGATTTTTCTGCTTGCCTGAGAGATTTGTGTAAAATGTCACATCCAAATGTTTATCCCAACAGATTGCTAAATGCGAACAAGATCAATTGTTTGCGTGTAGATTCTTTCCAAGACCTGCTGCATCTAACTGTTCTGTCGCTTTATGGCAACAAACTCCAGACCATCGCAAAGGGAACCTTCTCTTCTCTCCGATCCATCAAAACTCTGTGAGTAAAATTCGTTGAAAAATTAGTACAAATGATTGACACTCTACTGTAATAATCTCTTTATAATGCCACATTTACTTTTTTTACTTATTTTCACACAATGATAATATGTCTGTAAGCATGAAAATACATTGCTGCCTTTATCCAAGGTCACTTGGATCATTATTTTTGAGGGAACCCTGATATAGAGTATTAGGGCCATGCATGATAAATGTCATACAGTCATACTTTAGGCTGATCAGTAGATTGGGAGTAAAAATGTGAATGTACTTTTTTGGTTAGTCAAGAAACTGCACGCGTTAACTATCACTGTCATTCACAATTTTCGTCATTTTTTAAAATTTTTGTTTATCAGTCATCTGGCCCAGAACCCCTTCATGTGTGACTGCCATTTGAAGTGGTTAGCTGACTACCTGCAAGACAACCCGATTGAGACCAGCGGAGCTCGATGCACCAGTCCCCGTCGCCTTGCTAACAAACGCATCGGCCAGATCAAGAGCAAAAAGTTCCGCTGTTCAGGTACATACACACATATTTGCATATACGTGTAATTATCGTCCGTTTTCCAGACTTGCTCACAGATGCTAAGTCGATTGATCCTGCTCTTCCTGTCTGCTCCCAACAGTGGACTTTGGTATCAGTGAGAATGTGTGTTGTTAATGGTGAAAACATCTTAGTCAGCTTTCACTTATACCACATATACGCAGTTCCAAGGGTCTCAGCATGAGTTATCTTCACCTGTCTAAGCAGATTATGAATCAAAATGCAAATGTGTGCGTGTGTGGGTATTATTAGTTTACTGTCTGTCAGTTGAGTATTGATCGTTGTTGGGTTATAAATGAGCAGGATTTCTTGATCAATATTCATATTCATTTATTGATCTACACACACTCCTCTCAGTTCTCTGTATATCTTTCTTTGTGTAGCTAAAGAGCAATACTTTATACCAGGTATGTTCAACTGCTAAACATTTTTTCTGTGTGTGTACTACATAAAAGCTTTTGGACACTAATGCACGCAAATCACACACACACATTATAATGCAGATGAAAAAAAAAACGTATGTGCACCAAAAGTTCCTGAGATTTTTGCTGTGGAAGAGCTCCTTACAATGGTGCTGTATTCTTGTGTAGCACATGGTCAATGACAATGTTATTTTTTGTCAATCTAATAATTATACCTAAAAAATGCCATTCATACATACAATGACGGGAATATAACTATTCTATTATAAACCTGTTTTTATTTTGTTGATTAAAAATTCATATGTCAGGGTGATAAAACTGTGCTGATATTATAATGAAGAACATGTCTTTTAAAATAATGAAATTCTTGAACTGAAAACCTTAATTAATTTAGCATTTATCTTATATTTTATGTCTTACATATACACTACCATTCAAATGTTTGGGGTCGGTAAGATGATTGAGTCTTTAAGAGTCTTCAGTGTCACATGGTGCTTCTGAAATTATTTTAAATATGCAGATTTGGTGCTTAAGATATATTTCTTAAGATTAGAAATATATCTATTATTATAAATTATTATAAATAAATTATATTAATATGTGTTTTTGGTGCTTAAGATATATTTCTTAAGATTAGAAATGTATCAATGTTGAGAACAGTTGTGCTGCTAATATTTTTGTGAAAACTGTGATACATTCAAGATTCTTTGATGAATAGGAGGTTCAAAAAATTGCATTTATATGAAATATAATATAATATGTAATAATATACTTTCTTTAAAAAAAAATGACTTTTAAAATTAAAAATTAAATTAAAATTAAGCAAATAAAAATTATATAAAGTTGTTTAAAACGAAAAATCAACATAAAAACAACGAGTTTATTTCTAAGAACTTGGCACTTGTGTATTAAACTAAATAACTAATACAGTATGGTGGCTTTTAAAGTAATTTGTTAAATGACCTAACAAAAAAACAAATGGCGCTTCAGTCTAATGTTAATTTGTTGTCACCAGCCTGATCAGTGTCACTGTTGCTGTGCGCATGCTCACAAATTGCACACGGTGGCATGGATCTAAAAACACGGGTTTTCCAGCATTCGTCAGTGTGTTTGAGTGTTTGTGTATTACATATTCTCTCTCTTCCTTTCTCGCACACACACTCAGGGATTCATCATATCAATAAGTGTAAGTAACTGACACAAAACCAGTAAGACGTCACCCAACAAGCCCCTCCCCCTCAACCTCAACCTCAACCCCAGCCAATCACAGACCAGAAACCCAAATATATGTGAAAATATGCTCACGTTTATTGAGCACACGATGTGAATTGAATGTGTCTGTGTGTGCGTTTGACTGTGCGTATAACAGCTGGTTCATGTGTTCATTTACTGTACAAAAGCTGCAATGTTCCTGCCACACTCTTCTGTTTCTTTCTTCTTTCCCCCCCCTGGAATCTCTCCTCTTTCTGTTCTCTTTCCATCATTCCTACTAGTTTATCCCAGCTAAACAAAGTAGTACCACATTCTTTATCTCTCGACCCTTTGTTTCTTTCTCTCTCTTTCTCTCTCTGTGTGTCTTGTGGAGGAAATTCAGCGGGGTTTTCCTTTGTGCTTGATCTAACCATGTGGTTGCAGACTCGGACTAATACATGGTTCTGTCAAGCACCATGGAAGGTCTTGCAGCATCTACAGCATGGCAAGCAACAAGAGACTACCTTTGTGTGTGTGTGTGTGTGCGTGTGTGCGTGTTGTGTGTGTGTGTGTGTGTGTGTGTGTGTGTGTGTGTGTGTGTGTGTGTGTGTGTGTGTGTGTGTGTGTGTGTGTGTGTGTGTGTGTGTGTGTGTGTGTGTGTGTGTGTGTGTGTGTGTGTGTGTGTGTGTGTGCAAAACACTCCAAAGTCATGCCTACTATGTCAGCATGACTTTATGTGTTGTTAAGAGTGATAATACCAATAGCATGTTGCCATGGTGATAATTGAGTTTCCTCTTGTCTAGCACAATTAACATTTAATGTCCTCCCTACCAGTGATCCTTTACTTTTACCACTCTACCTAGTTTCCACCCAAACTTCTTATTCTTACTTATCTTCTTCTCACTTTCTATCTGTCCTCTCCTCTCATACACTCTTTTTTGTGATTGTGTGGTGTGTAATGGTATTTGTGTGTGTATGGTTATGTATATAGGCGTGGAAGACTACCGATCGAAACTAGGTGGGGATTGCTTCGCTGACCTGGCCTGCCCAGAGAAATGTCGCTGTGAAGGAACCACAGTGGACTGCTCTGGACAAAAGCTCAACAAGATCCCAGACCACATACCTCAATATACAGCAGAACTGTGAGTGTTTCTCCCTCATTGTAAAGGTTCACCCAAAAATGAAAACTCTGTCATCACTGTCTCATGTGTGAAGCAAGTACTGGAGAGTTTGAAACTCTCAGGTTTTATTAAAAATATAATAATTTGTGTTTCAAAGATGAATGAAAGCCTTGTAGGTTTGGAACAAAATGGTGAGTAATTGATGGCATGCTTTTCTTTTTTGGGTGAACTAAAACTAAAACTCTCCTTATAATAGAGTAACAACTACAGAAGAATAAAATAAAGCATATTTCGTTACCTTTTGGAGCTTGGAAGGATTCAGTTTGAGCAGATGTTTTATACCATCATCACTGTCCTCGTCAGAGCACATTTCCCAGTACATTCAGCATGATCTGGCTCACGTTTGCGATCTCAAACATATTCTAAAAACTATCATTTTTAACATCTTCAAAAGCAATATTTTAATTGCTGACAGCTTGATCCACCATCATGTGACAGTGATTGCGTTCAGTACTTGCTCTTCTGGAAATCGCTGAGGCATTTCAAGTTTTGCTGGAGATACTTCCTATTCTTTTGTTTTCTGCCTGCAGTAACTATGAGTGAAACGTCACATCATCATTGTGTATCAGCCACCTTGTGGAATAAATGTGAATTTAACTTTTTCAGTCATCAAAGATTCAATTATTGTTGTGCAGAAAAAATATACATGCACTGTTACACATCTTGGGTCGTTAGCGACCCTATTTATTTTTTTTTACGAAAAAAGAATGGGAAAACAGTCTTTTAAAAAAATATATATATATATAAATTTTTTCTTGTTGTATTGTTTATAATTAATTGATTGAGGAATACTAAAGAAGGTTGATGTCTAACTTTAAAAAATGAATGAGGAGGAGGGTAGTGAATGACGTCCCATGTCACTAAAGACCTGAGGTATGTGTTTAAGCGGTAATTAATTTAGTTGTGTGTTTGATTTGTTTTCCACGCAGCCGCTTGAACAATAATGAATTTACAGTGCTGGAGGCTACAGGAATCTTCAAGAAGCTTCCTCAACTGCGCAAAATGTAAGTCTCTATCCATCTTTGTTATCTGTCATTAGTATAAATGACCATCATTAGAGTGCTTTAATTACCATGGCAACTTGCTTTGTTTTACAGAAACCTTAGTAACAATAAGATCACAGATATTGAGGAGGGCACATTTGAGGGGGCCAGTGGAGTGAATGAGCTCATTCTGACCAGCAACCGCTTAGAGGGCGTCCACTACAGCATGCTGAAAGGCCTCGGCGGTCTCCGCACATTGTGAGTATTCACACTCGAATGAGCATGCACGTACATATTAGCTCCTTACTGAATCACAAATATGCATCATTCTTCTGAGGAACATTGCAAAATGTCAGGGTAGTGAATGCAGATAATGTCAAAAAATGAATTTTATTCTCAGGTGTGGGCACATTGGTTTGTGTGTTGCCAACTAAATATCATCTCGCTGTTTGAAATGATTATGTGTGTGTTTGTCATGTGTAGGATGTTGAGGAGTAACAAGATAAGCTGTGTCAATAACGATAGTTTTACTGGTCTGAGCTCGGTGAGGCTGCTCTCCCTCTATGATAACCTGATCACCTCCATGTCCCCGGGAGCCTTTGACACACTACATTCCCTCTCCACACTGTGAGTATCGACCCACAGTAACACCAAACTATTTTTTAGTCCAGTGCTGTTCCAAATTTAATAATAATAAAAAGATTCTGTTTTTAAGAACTGAAAAGGCATTGCTGTGAAAACCCCTCTTTGCTGAATATTTGCTATATAATTTTTCTTCATGCAATCCCACAGGAACTTGCTGGCCAATCCATTTAACTGTAACTGTCATCTGGCTTGGTTGGGTGAATGGCTCCGTAAGAAACGGATTGTCACGGGCAACCCCCGCTGTCAGAGCCCCTACTTTCTCCAGGAGATCCCTATTCAAGATGTAGCCATACAAGACTTTGCCTGCGAAGACGGTATGGCTATGACTGTGTGTGGGGGTGTAAAAAGATCTTGTTTCTAGCCCTCTTAATAGGGCTTTGATAAGATCTGTTTTGTTAACTTGAGCATAGCTCAGTGTTATCTTTCTTTTACACAAAAAGCTTACAATAACAATCACCCTGGCAGATCTTCACATCAAAAAGCTAATTTCAAATTGAATTATTCTTTACTTCTGAAATGAGAACATTAAGATGATGTTTAATTTTTCTCTTGTGTGTCAGCAGGTAATGATGAAAATAGCTGTTCACCCCTGGCTCGCTGTCCTGCCGAGTGTTCGTGTTTGGATACGGTGGTGCGCTGCAGTAATAAAGGACTAAAGGTTTTACCCAAGGGCATTCCTAAAGACGTTACAGAACTGTGAGTGTACACAAGCACACTATGGGCTCAAAACCTCACAGCAATTTCATAAAAAAATGGCCATTTTCAAAAATCCCCTTATCTGATCCAGGCACACCTTTTTATGAACCCAGCTGCCTCCAAAAACACATACTTGATGTCTGAAACAATACACGGCTGCTGTATATACGTCTTTGAAGTTTCTCCCATTACACTGTTGCTAATGTGCTATTTCCTCTGCGTTCGAGTAATAACTTGTTTGTCTTTTTCTGATAGTTATCTCGATGGCAACCAGTTCACGCAAGTCCCTCTGGAACTATCCAATTATAAACACCTCACTCTCATGTAGGTACAACCCTCTCTGGAGTCAGCCAATCACAAATAGTGTTTACTGTTATCAGGCCCCTGCCCCTTTGAAACTAACCAGTTGTAACAGACTCTCGTGCTTTTAAACGGACAGAGTTAGCTTGTACATATGGTGTTTGATCCATTTTCCCATCCTGCCAATGCCAGAAAATCCAAATGTTTTTAGCTGTATTTTGAGGGGAATTTTTGTGTGGCTTTTGCACTTATTTCCTGCACTATGAGAGTTATTCTCAATATCCCAACTTCACCAAACATAAAAAATGAATTAAGCACTAATGAACAACCATCATTCTACACAGAAATATGCAAACTCATCAATTAAATATGACTGCGAGTTAAGTATGAGTGATTGCTCATTTCTTTAGTCTTTAAAATTGGTGTGTGAAGGTATGACATATTGAAATATTGTTTTAAATACTTTATAAGACTGAAAATGGTTTTTGTAGGTTTATTATATTTTAACATATTGTAATTTTTTCATGAATGCAAATCAAGGCAAGGCAAGTCAATGCAAATCAAATCGGCTTATTAATCACACCCGAACAGAAAAGTCAGTTTGAGTGAAGCGATGCATCAAGGCTGTTGAATGCTTCCGTATATTGTATTATGACTTTAAGCCTAACGCATAACTATTGGACATGCTTTGTGTTTGCTGTTTGCAGTTTTAAAGGTCACTGCATTGATAAGTTCAGCCGTCTTGAGTGTCCTAACATGGAAGTTCACATGTGTGCATTGTCTTTTGCCATGCATTAAACTATGTAATGTAAAGTAAAATATGTAATTCCTTGCAGTTTGGGTACATTATTTAATATTTCATCCCTGCGTTGCAGTAAATGCAAAAGTATTTAATCCCTGGTTGTAGTAAAACTGCATTCAGCTTCGGTCAGTTTGGCTTTGATGGAGTTACTGTAGTGCAGTATAAAAACAGCTCATGTGAAAACAGGATGAAAATCTTATAAATTATCTTTTTCTTTTTAATGCTGTGTGCAACATTTTGTTATTGGTAATTGTACCATAAATGTTGGCTTTAAGTGTCTGATTTTCTCGTGGCTCATAACACTCTGCCTTTGTTTGTGTGTGTGCGATATGTATGTATGTATGTATGTATGTATGTATGTGTGTTTTCTTGCAGTGATATGAGTAATAACCAGATCAGCACATTGTCCAACCACAGCTTCAGTAACATGTCCGAGCTTCTCACCCTGTGAGTGTCAACATGATTTATGGCTTCGGTTTGTGTGTCTGTGTTTTTTTTTGTGTGCAAACACTAGTGTGGTTGTGTATGTTTTTAGCTGTGCATTGTGCGTGTGTGGTTTTCATGTGTGAATTTTATAGTTCTTGAAATTATATGTGCACTTAAGTGTATATGCTGTGGTAGTCCTGGCTCATATAAAAAGCTGGGATTTGATTTAAATTTAGACGCATTAATGAGTCATTTTTTGCCATAGAATTTTAGACACTTTTAGAACTTATTATTAAAGATAATATAATTATCTTATTATCTTTATTCTATTTCAGTAATTTATTTCGGAAGTTGCAAAATCCACTTGGCTTATTTATTTATTTATATATTGAGTTTGTACGGCCTGACGCATCTGTGTAAATATATGTTTTTGCAAGTATTGTAATATTTTTGTTTCATCCCAGAATTTTAAGCTACAACAGACTGAGGTGTATTCCTGTTAAAGCTTTCGACGGCCTCAAATCTCTGCGCCTGTTGTGAGTACCTTTTTGTGTGTGTGTGTGTGTGTGTGTGTGTGTGTGCGTGCGTGCGTGCGTGTGTGTGTGTGTGTGTGCTATCAGACTTTGATTTATATGTTTTGGACTCTCTTGGATGGCTTCATTTCTCTATTCTCTCTGCAGGTCTCTTCATGGTAATGATATTGCTGTGATCCCAGATGGAGCTTTCAAAGATCTGTCCTCGCTCTCCCACCTGTAAGTACCTCAGAATGAGCACACACATACACCCACACAAGCACTTATGAGTGCACCAAATAGGTTTTGACAGCTGGATGTACTTTGATTCTTTCTTTACTCTCACACAGACACACTGAAACACTTTCTTTGTCTGAACTCGGGGCTCTGCAGCCACAGATTGGTTGATTTCTTGGTCTCCCACGATGAACTTTTTTTTTAGAATTCTCATGGATCAATTTCACAAGTGTAATTATGACTGACAGCTGAGTAGAACAAATCTACACATTACCTTATAGAGGGCACTGTCAAGCAGCCAATATCATAATATTTTTATATGGTGTTATCAAAATATTATTTATTAAAACCAAATCACATGAAATTCACATCAAGTGTGTGCTTTTTTACATTGCTTCAAAAATAGCAATTGTAATAATATATCTACAAGCATATTTAGCATACTATGTCAATTGTTTAACCTAGCTGTGAGGCCTCTAAAAACAGCTTGATTACTCAGAGACCATTTTGTGTGACATAAAATAACCAAAAGTAGAGATTTTTTTATTTGTATTTATTTATTGAGGACAGTGCACATTGATGAACAATCTTACACTCATGTAGAGACTGTAAATGAGCCAGATTATAGCATAAATTAGCAAAATAAAGTCCCGAGGTAGGAAGACAACAACACAAAAGGATAATATGAAAATATAAAACAGAAAAGGATAATATGACAATGTACAGTATCAGTCAAGAAAAACATTGACAATACAATACAAATTACAATACATCAATAAAATTTGTCAAAATGAGGACATAACTTTTAAGAAACTGTTTAAGATGCTTTTTAAATGTGCAATAAGTGGGACATTCTCTAATGTTCAGGTGTGTGTTTATAACTCCATAATTAGTCTATTCATTTCCACACGTTTGACACATTAAGTGCCAGATTTACTAAACAGGACAAATTAGTGCGCGAACACAATTCCAAAATAGCGCCGATGGGAGTGGAAAGTTCTGCGTGTGATCTACTGACTACATGCAAATTAAAGAACACAGATGCAGCCGGATCATTTCCATAAAGACCAACTACCAAGAGCATTGCAAATTAGTGTCTGGTTTAAGACATGCTTTGTAAATAATGTAAATCACCTTGCGTGACTCATTTAAATACTCTCCTCCCATATATTTTGCGTCTGAAAGGGAAAATCCTATAAATGCATTTGCAATAAGGTCAGCCGCAAAAATAACGCCTTTTCAGTGCTACTTTTTCGCTGCTTGTCTAGTAAATCCTGACAGTAGTTATTTAATGCCAAAAGAGGGTTTGCGCTGGCACAAGCTGTTAGTAAATCTGGCCCTTAGGCTTATGAATGTGATAGGTGGGCATTATCGTAATTACAGCTAATCAGAGCAGCATGAAGGAACTACCTGCCATCAAACTCATGCTCTATTAAAACTTGATGATCTGAAGAGTGACAGCTCCCTATAAAACCTTATCCACTTTTGTCACTTTTGTAAGGTGTTGCTTTAGAAAAATGAGTGAATATACACTATTTCATATCATGTTTGATGTCGGATTATTTTATCATCCAAATTTTTGGAGAAGGTTTGTAATATATTCTTGTGTGTGTTTCCTGCAGGGCTCTGGGAGCAAACCCTCTGTACTGTGATTGTCACATGCAGTGGCTCTCTGACTGGGTAAAGAGCGGCTACAAGGAGCCTGGAATCGCTCGCTGTACTGGTCCTGGAGAGATGACCGACAAACTACTGCTGACTACACCCTCCAAGAAATTCACGTGCACAGGTAAACCCACCCGTGCACTTCGGAAACACTCATCCTGTCACGGAGAGAGCATTAGTACTAACTCTAGTTTACATGCTCGGGTGTTAATATTGTAAGTAATGTGATTTGATTGGTACATTTTTAGAGGTGCTGGGGACTTGTGGTTTTCCGGTGCCAGGTAAGGAAGACAATCAGAGCCCAGTGTGAGCTCTTAAACCCCGGCCCCCTCTATATGCCACCCAAACCTTTCCTCAGGTTTAAAGTGACCTTTGACCTGTTTTAGTTCTGTGACGCTTTACCTGCTCAATCCTATCTGTGTTTGTAATGTCTGTGGTTGTATATTTGTTATATATTTCTTTGTTTATAACATCCGGTGTAATTTTTTTTTCTCTCTGTATTTTACATAGGTCCAGTGGATGTGAACATTTTGGCTAAATGTAACCCTTGTTTATCCAATCCATGCAAGAATGATGGAACCTGCAGTAACCATCCCGTTGATTTTTACAGATGCACCTGTCCTTATGGTTTTAAGGTACATACTCACTTAAACACAAACGAGAATATCTCATTATTGCCCTTGCCTAGGTACTTTGTACACACAACTGCCTTTGTGCTACAATGGTACACAACGAGATTTTGTGGTTTGTTTAAGAAGTTACATTTCTAAGACAGCAGACCTTTTACCTGGCAGGCATAACATTGCTAACTAAAAATTACAAAAATTAAAAAACTACCTATATTTGAGTCATATAGCTAGCAAAATATCATAGAGAGTTTACATAACATTTACATAACCTTTGTATGTAATGCAACATGCATGTTCATATAGGGTCAAAACTGTGAGGAACCAATTCATGCGTGCATCAGTAACCCCTGTCAGAATGGAGGCACCTGTCATCTAAAGGATGGAGAGGAAAACACTCACTGGTGAGACCGACATGAAAATGCTGAACTGTTTGAAACTACATAACAACTGATATGTGTATGAGGCCGGTAAAGAGATTCTTTATTGTATTCAGGCCCTGTTGAATGTGGCTTTCATTTGGTACATTAATTAAATGATCAGATGTGTGCGTGTGTGTGTGTGTCCCTGCTACTCCGGTAATGAATATACTTTATGGACAGAGTGTGTCTAATCTGTCTTAATCAGACTGAAGTGTCTGAAACTGATCTGAGCTCACTCATGCACTTAATCATCCAATCAAGGGCCTTTCTGTGGACACACAGCAGAGACATGTGTGTATGTGTGTGTGTGGTGAGCTCAGGTTCAGCTGTAGTCATACACCGATCAATGCTAATAAATCCTTCGTATTGGTGAATAAGAAGAGTTTCATTTGAGAACTTCAGCTTTACATTTTGATTAGCTAATGTAATGTAATACACTCACAGACACACACGCACGCTGCATAAAATAGTTTTCTTCTATCCCAGTTTAATGAGACAACCATAAGTAAGCCATTCATAGGTCAATTTCCCAAAGAGCGAAAACACTGCTGCTCTGTAGTGCTTTCTTTCACATATTCAGTCAACTTTGGGTTCAAACAATGGTATGAATTTGGAACCTGATAATGTACTGTATATGAATAACAGTTAAATGTATTCTCCTCAGTGCGAAGCATCATAAATCATAAATGTACGATTTAACCCGTTTCATTAGTGGTTTTCGCTAAGGCAAGGATCACTATTTCTTATTTGAATTCAAATTGAACGAGGCACTGTATAGTGTTTATAGTGTGAGCTTCAATATTAAACTCATCCTGTTTGTGCTTTGGGCATTAATGATACCTTAAATTGTGCGTCTTGTTGAAGAGAGATTATTTAATGATAATTTCTAAGCACCCATTCTTAAAATTTTGGGAAGAAATAGTGGATTTATTTATTTATGAAGGAGGGACCCAAACCATGCAGTATGTAGGAACCACAATATATAGAACAATGGACTGTAAGAGAAATTTGGTAGTAGAGAAACAAATTATAGAATATCAGTACTGTTCATAGAGTTTGAGTGAATTAAAAGTTTCAAAAGGATTACAAAGACTTACGCAGTTGTTATGCGTGTATGTTCAGGTGTGTGTGTCCAGATGGATTTGAGGGCGACGAATGTGAGATAAATATCGATGACTGTGAAGATAATGACTGTGAGAATAACTCCACATGTGTGGATGGTATCAACAACTACACCTGTCACTGCTCACCTGAATACACAGGTAACTTACACACGCACAGTCACACGCAAAATGCTCGGTGTTCTCTGTGCTTTATGTGTTTAACTGTCTGATGCTAACATGCAAATGTGCTGCTTGAGCTAACATGCTAACATGTCAAACACGTCCTCTGTATTTCTTTGTTTTCCTGTCTTTTCTCGCTACTTGTTTCTCTTTTTCTACTAGCTGCTAATAATAATGAGGTGGAGAAAGGTTAGTTTACTCTCTTTCACTTCATACTCCCATTGTCTGTCTCTTCTTTCCTTTGCTGTTTCTGGCTAGTGTGTCCTCTGTGCTTGCTGAAGTATGAAATGCACACTCACACACTTTTTTCCTTGTTGATACACTGTCAATTGAGGTGTATGTATCGTTGTTCTTCAGAGTATTGGTATTTTGTCATCTTCTACACTGAGACATGCATACACACTCCTACTGGTTTAATGGGATGCGACATGTTTTGTTTCAGTAAACACTACTATGATTATACATACGCTTCCCACTCTTTCTGACTGTTCATAATGTGTATGTGTATGTGCAGGGGAGCTGTGTGAAGATAAGCTGGATTTCTGCGCTTCAGAGCTGAACCTGTGTCAGCACGACTCGAAATGTATTCTGACTGCTAAGGGCTTCATGTAAGTCTCTAAATTCCCCACTCTCTCTGTTAGACTCAGCCTCAAACAATAAATACACATACTTGATCATTTGAAACATACTGGCAAAAACAGATTCACAGGTTACTATCAGTCCATTTGAAAAAAAAAAAACGTGTTTAAATTATACTGGGCCACTTTTGAGGACGAATTTACCACTAGGTTGGGAAAAACATGATACGGTTTAGCATCAAATCTTTTAAAGCATTTCTGAGTTTTGAATTTAATTTTCAAGGGCCTTAATAGCAAATAAACTATTCACTTAGTTTTTTAAATGTATGTAAAATATTTACATAAACACACTACTTGTGCAAAGTTTGGAATAATAATGATTTTTTTTAAATGTTTTTTATGCTAACCCAGGCTGCATTTATTTAATAAACAAAATAGTAAAATTCTGAAATATTATAACAATTTAACCGTTTTTCCCCTATTTGAATACATTTTAAAATATAATTTATTCCTGTAATGGCAAAGCTGAATTTTCAGCATCATTACTCGAGTCTTCGGTGTCACATGATCCTCCAGGAAGCATTCCAATATGCTGATTTGCTGCTCAATAAACATTTATTATTATTATCAATGTTGAAAACTTTTCAATGCGTTGTATAACAGCTTCCACAGAAATATAAAGCAACACAACTATTTTCAACATTGATAATAATAAGAAATGTTTTTGAGCAACACAGGAATAAATAAAATTTGAAAATATATTACAATTGAAACAAGTTATTTTAAATTGTAATAATATTTCACAATATTACTGTTTTACTGTATTTTTGATCAAATAAATGGTTGAGCAAAAGAGACTTAAAAAACAAAACAATAATACAAATTTTTGCTGACCGCAAACCTTTGAATGCTGGTCTATTTATATAATATACTGACCAATCATATCATGACAATATCTCTGCATACTCTTCTGACTCCAGTGCATTAGTGCTGTACAGACGTTTAAATCCTTGCCTATAAAAACTGCCCTTCTGCAGGCACTTAAGCCTGTTGGATCCAAAACCTTTTAGGATTCGGTTTCATCACTCTCTCCCCTCCAGACGCCCCCTTCTCTCATCTCGTATTTTATTTTATCCCTCTCTCCACCAGACCAAAAACAATGGCCATGTTAGAAAACATCAGGTGTGTGTTTCCTTCTCTGCTGATATGTGTGTGAGCAGCAGACCACATAAGTTCATTTGTGTGTTTTTATGCCCATTGGTGCAGATGTTAACACAACACTAGAGCTGTGTGGAATGCAGCTGGAGTCTCTGAGGTTCTGCTCTATGTTTGTGTTCTGATATTCAATTACACCTCTCCCGTTGGGTTTACTATAAAAATGAGTTGGAGGGGGGTGTTTTAAATATGATATGATGCGATACGAAGAGATGATGAATGTGTTTATGTAGCGTTTTAGGGTGTGTGTAAATTCATTCAAAAGAACTTCAATTTCAGTGGTTTAAGTAACTAAAACTTTCGTAATTAGAGAAGTCTAATCTCACAACACAATAGATTTCACTGTTCATATACTGTATGTATATTGTTTAAAAAAAGAAGCATGATCCCAACCGCACCGCTGAACATACAACAGATGTTGGCATGTTAAGGTTTAACTTTAGGCCCCAAACCTAGATAGATGGACCTTAAATTACTTAAGTACACTTTGACTTACTTTCAATTAAAGTAAAGTGTTGTGGCTTTTAGTCCACAGCTATTTGCTTTGAGTCATCTATAAGATAGCGAAGGGGGTTTCAAACTTTTCTATGCTAAAGACCCTTATTTATTTATTTTTTTAGTCTCTGTGTAATGCACATTTGACAGTAAAGCACTGAGCTTGGGTTGGGATTCAGATGCAAATTTACTTTTATTAAGGGATAGGGCAAAATGTAAATATTCTGACAGTGCGACTGAGTTGGGATTTTAATCTTATTAAAATTTGCCATTGAAACCACAGGTAAAACCCTTAATGGCTCCTCGCTAGTCGCTACTATAGTAAAAAGTAACTACTGTATATGTGGTTTCTATAAACTATGGCTTGATTTGGCTGATTCAGTAAGAAGTATTTGAACTCGCCTCAGAATTGATGACGAATTCAGTGAAGAATTCTGACATTCTCAACAGCATTAACATGGAGAACAGGAGAAACACTTTGAACGAACAAGTTAGAAAGCTTTCCAATCCACAAATCACGAACATTTAACAATATTTGTAACATGGTATTTTGGCATAACTATGGTATATTTATATTGAATGTGTGAATCTGCAGCCCTGATTTGGAGTTTTAACTTATTGGAGTTAAAGATGAAGATGTGAGTTTAAATGTTAAATGTGATGATGTTGTTTCGTGTGTGTGTTCGTGTAGGTGCGAGTGTACTCCAGGTTACACCGGGGAGCACTGTGAGGTGGATTTTGATGATTGTGAAGATAATAAGTGTAAAAACGGGGCTCAGTGTATTGATGCTGTGAATGGCTACACGTGTGTGTGCCCAGAAGGATACAGGTGAGCATGAAAACACAAACACACTAGATCATCAGAGATCACCATGTGGAATACGTGTCTCACTGTGGTGTGTGTGTGTGTGTGTGTGTGTGTGTGTGTGTGTGTGTGTGTGTGTGTGTGTGTGTGTGTGTGTGTGTGTGTGTGTGTGTGTGGTGTGTGTGTGTGTGTGACGCGCAGTGGGCTGTTCTGCGAGTACTCTCCTCCAATGGTCCTGCCGAGAACAAGTCCGTGTGACCACTATGACTGCGCCAACGGTGCACAGTGTGTTGTCAAGGACATAGATCCTGTGTGTCAGTGTCTCCATGGTTACCAGGGCGTGCACTGTGAGAGGCTGGTCAGCGTCAACTTCATCAATAGAGAATCGTTCCTGCAGATCCCCTCCAACCTCATTACAGAACAGGCCAATATATCACTACAGGTACATGTCATACAAAATATCATTCTGCTTGTGTTTTTGAGTGTGAGTGAGAGATTGTTAATTCTTCATCAAAAATGCATATACACACACTCATGTGGTCTGTATGCGTGTAATAGATCGCCACAGATGAGGATAATGGGGTGTTGCTGTATAAAGGAGATAATGAACACATCGCTGTGGAGCTCTACAGAGGCAGACTGAGAGTCAGTTATGATTCTGGATCATATCCTCCATCTGCCATCTACAGGTACACACACGATTTAGAGACTGTATACAACAGCTCATTCACTCAGAATTTAGAGTTGGAACTATACATTTTACAATATGCTAAATCAAGACCAGAACAATCATCTATCAATACATCTCATTATATTTACTCCAGACTCCATATACCATTTCAAAGTTTGGGATCAGTCATTTTTTAAAGACATTTTACTTTTTATTTAGCAAGGATGCATTACATTTATATAAAATGCTAGACATTTATAATGTTTCATAATATTTCTATTTCAATAGTGTTCTATTTCTTTCCATTCACCAAGGAATTCTGAAACAAATGTATCACAGTTTCTACAAAAATATTAAGCAGCACAATTATTTTCACCATTGATAATAATAAGAAATGTTTCTGTGCACCAAATCAGCCTATTAGAATGATTTCTGAAGGATCATGTGACACGTTCTCTTCTCTCTCTCCTCTCTCTCTCTCTCTCTCTCTCTCTCTCTCTCTCTCTCTCTCTTCTCTCTCTCTCTCTCTCTCTCTCTCTCTCTCTCTCGTCTCTCTCTGTCTCTCTCTGTTCTCTCTGTCTCTCTCTCCCCGTCTCTCTCTCTCTCTCTCTCTCTCTCTCTCTCTCTCTCTCTCTCTCTCTCTCTCTCTCTCTCTCTTCTCTCTCTCTCTCTCTCTCTCTCTCTCTCTCTCTCTCTCTCTCTCTCTCTCTCTCCTGTCTCTCTCTCTCTCTCTCTGCCTCCGTCTCTGTCTCTCTCTAGAGAAAAACTAAGAGAATGTTCAGCCAGGGGTCTTAAACCTTCTTTCAGGCAAATAATCTCATAATGATAGAGGGGTAAAGCAGGACCCCCATTACATATGGTATCAAATTCAGGGTTGCATTTTAGCCTGTAGTTATGTGCATACTTCCATATCGTATGTACATACAGTTATGATGGTTTCGTTTCAAAGCCATTAAAATAATCATTATTTTCAGAATGATATACTTGTACATTAGAATTAAATGTTACTTTATATATTTTTAATGTGGGAGCAATAATTAAATATTAAAGTCACCATAAAATATATATATTTTTTAATATTACAGCATTTATTATAAATGATTCATGTGAATCTTTTCTTCTCTGGTGACGTGTTTACTGGCACGTGTCAGTCACATGAGATCACAGCATTAACAAACCATAATTCAACGATCCAATCAATTCCCAATGTACAAAATCAAGTCCCGGTCTGCATTTTTTCTTGTTCAAGATGCTGTTTCAAGGATATATGTCGCAAATCACAATAAGAAAGAAAAGAATATTGCAACTGACGTTTTATACTCAATTTTAGCTTTGGTTAAGTTATTTTCATTTTTAACTGAAATTACACTGAGATCAAAAAGTAGTAGGCAAAGGGTCACAGACTCCTTTTGAAGATCTCTGGTAAAAGCAAAATCTTAAAAGCTTGTTTTTTTCTCAACAGTAATGAGGAAAAATCTTTCTTCTGAAGAATTTTTTAATGATGTCTAATCAATTTAAAGGGGTCATCAACTGACTTTTTTTAAAATTTATTTTTAAAATGTTTAAATGTTCACTGAGGTCCACTTATAATGTTATCAAGATTTTTACATAAAACAGATTTAGAAGTAACTACTTTCTATCCTGTTTTTGACCCTCTCTTTCCAACACTTTGTTTTGATGGGTGTGACGCATTCAAGACTTGGAATAAATGGCTAATAAATGCTACGATTGGGTAACAGTTTTGCATGTTAAAATAATTTCCAACATCCCCACCAAATTTACACGTGTGAATTTAATTTTTACAAAATCTGGTTACATTTATGCATATTACATATGCTTTATAAGTCTTGATTTTGGCAAATAAATACATGGAGTCACCACAGTTATAATTGACAAAGGATAACTTAAGGTGTTTCATGTTAACCAAATTATGAATGAATGTATCATTGTTTGTCGCACTTTCATTCTTATTTACTATTCATCGTTCATCCTTTTTGATTACGTTTAAAACGTATACATTGTCATTTGGTGTGATGTGAAAACATGTTGTAATGTCTTATTAATGACAAAACAGAAGAAACAGAGCTTGCTTTTATTTGGGATTACAGTGAATGGCTTAGATCAAAGCAAAAACAAAAGCATCGTTCTCTAAATGCCGAAGCAAAGGATGGAACAGCAAATCTATTCAAAGTTTTACTCCGACATTACTGTCAGATCCAATATAGACGGCACTGCATCATCTTTTATTTTCAGTCTTTCTGAAAAGCCTGCATCGAACGGTGTCTTCTTTAAAAACAAATCCGCAGAAAATGAAGCAAAACAAACGACGCAACATGTCTTACTGACACGATCTGACTGGATCTTCGTAAAAAAAAAGTGAATCCACACTTTCTTAATGTTAGGATCACAAGAAAGGCAGTGCAAAGTAATCCTCAGAGGCATCTCTATCGTTTTGTTGCTGGAGTCTGCGTCTCTCTCGTATTTACTACTACATGACATTTGTGAATAGGTGGGCAGGGCTAAAGAGGTAATGATATAGAAGTAGGCGTTGATCTTCTGCAGAGGCGTCCTTTCATCACACTATGACGTAATAATTTCGGAAAAAATCCGAAACGAGTCATTTTTTTTTTAGTTTGGTTTCAATAAAAGCTGTTTTTTGGAATAACAAGGTAATTTGGAGGTTCTGAAACTCTCAGGATATTTTTATAGTACAATGATCTCTTATATGTGAAAAGATCAAAGAAATTTAGATTTCTCAATTCATGACCCCTTTTAAATTATTGACCCCTATTTAAAGTATTATTTTGAAATGACCCTCACTGTTCACTTCTGCTCTCTCCCTAGTGTTGAGACGATAAATGATGGCAGTTTTCATGTAGTGGAGCTGGTGGCAAAGGATCAGTCTCTGTCACTGTCCATTGATGGAGGAAGCCCCAAATCCATCAACACTGCCAACAGTCCCAGCCCAGCACCCAGCCCTGCTCCACTTTACCTCGGGGGTATGTACAACACAGCGGCCACTTTGAAACCTGGTTAGGTTTGCTTCTAACTCTGGATCTTCCCAGAATTAGTTAATTAATTAAGTTAAAAAAATCTCAAATCAAATACTAAGCTCCTCTTTTCTCAGGAATTCCTCAGCAGTCTGGATTGGCCTCATTGCGTCAGGGCTCCGGGAGGAACGGCTCTAGTTTCCACGGCTGTATCCGAAACCTCTACATTAATGACCAGCTCCAGGACCTCACTCAGTTCCTGCTGCAGGAGGGGGTGGTGCCCGGCTGCCAGCCCTGCCAGCGGAGTGTGTGCGCTCACGGGCAGTGCCATGCCACCGGACAATCCTCCTTCAGCTGTGAGTGTGAGGCCGGATGGACTGGCCCTCTGTGTGACCAGCAGATCAACAACCCATGTGACGGGAACAAGTAAGAGACCGAAAAATACACACACACAGGTTTCATTATAATAGAGTGGACATCTAATTTTTTTTTGGTCATTTTGTGTATCAGGTGTATCCACGGTTCCTGTTTGCCCATAAACTCATACTCGTACAGCTGCCGCTGTCATCCAGGCTTTGCAGGTGTATTGTGTGATGAAGAGGAGCAGTTGAGTCCCTGTCAGTACATCGCATGTAAACACGGGCGCTGTCGCGTGTCTGGGCTGGGGAAAGCCTACTGCGAGTGCAACAGCGGCTACACGGGGCAAAGCTGTGATAGAGGTACGGCGGCGTGGGTTCAACCTTTCAATGAAACCTGATCTCATGAGAAAAATGTGACATTGCATACAGTAGTTTTTGAAAGATATTGCCGTAGCTACAAGAAATTGCAGTTTCCAAGTGAAATGTCCACTAAGAGTAACATTGAAAGTGATTTAATTTTCTCCAATACAGCCAAGGCTTTTATAAGGTGAAAACATTTTTAAGGAATGTTTTGTCAACTTTTAAATCAAGCAACAGGAACGTATTTTCCCTAAACCTTACCTAGGGATGCACACTGTATCAGTACAGTAGTCCTACCATATCTGTTATCGGACGTTATTTGTGCTGTTTTTAAATGTATCATATTGGTTGATATTTGATCTTTAATTTGCTCGTGCTCATTCTCTTTTTTATGTTTTGGATTACCTTTTCTGTCATCTATTGCTCACTTAACATTAATCTAATAATATTGATAGAAGTAAGCTTTTGAAAATCTCAAAAATTGTATATGTATATTATGATGGCCAAAATCACTACAACCATTTTAGTTTTTTATTGACAATAGAATCTGAATATTGGCCCTTTATCGGTTATTGGCCGAAAATATGATATAAGCTGATAATAATATAGGCTATATTATAGACTTGGTGGACATATTAGTGTTGGTCAGTATAGTAATATAATAAAATCCTAAAATTGGATTTCAAATTGAATATTAATTAGAGACTATAGATTTTTTTATTTATAATTTATGGCACTTAAAGTGCATTTAAGCTACTTAAAGCAATTTATGGTACAAATGGGACATTTTCCATACAACTTGTGCTCTGTATTCTAAACCTTCTAATAACCTTCGCCTCTATTCTTTATTTTTCTTCATAGGAAACAAGTCATAGTATTTTATCACCACTAGTAGTCATGTCACCTGGAAACTGTAGAAATTTGTATCTGTGGTCACTTTTTTCACATTTAAATCAGCATATGATCTCATTTTTACCATGAAGACAGGTACTCGCCTGTACTGGAACTTGTGCTTGCATGTTTCAAAAATGACTTTCTTTCACAGTATGTTGTTAATTGTGCTTTCATTCTAAACTTCTGTTTATTTTTCTGTTGAAATGCTAACCCTTTGAGGAGCTAATCCTACTATTATTGTTGTTTTTACTAACGTTCGTTTTTTAAACTTCCTGTAACCTTCAAGCTGCTACTGAAAGCGGTGTGGACCCCACTCAGGTCCGCCAGGTGAGGGATGCATGTTAGTGTTCATCTTCAATTTTCTTCTTCAGTCACTAATAAACCTCAAGCTTTAAGACACCCATATTCCTGCAGCCCCTACAACCATCGTCTCTCCTCTTCCTTTTTCTGTTTTCACACTTTGTGTTTTCTTAGGAGTTACCTTTCAATTTTCCAGTAAAATTTCATGAAAAAAAAAAAAAATACTATAATATATGCAATATAGAGCTCAATCTTTTTTTCTCTCTCTCTCTCTCTCTGTAGAGATGGCGTGTCGGGGGGAACGGGTCCGAGATCACTATCAGACGCAGCAGGGCTACGCAGCGTGCCAAAGCACAGAGAAGGTCTCCCGTTTAGAGTGTCGGGGCAGCTGTGGGGACGGGACCTCCTGCTGCGCCCCTCTCCGCAGCAAACGCAGGAAATACACCTTCCAATGCACAGACGGATCCTCTTTTGTACAGGAGGTGGAAAAGGTCGTCAAGTGTGGCTGCACAAAATGTCCATCCTAAAAATAGAAAAAGAAGAAATACACCCTCTCTCCCCCCCTTGTTTGAAGTCCCCTGTTTTACCTTTTTTTGTCAGTGTTGGACTAATGTTTTTTCCTTCAAAGGAGATAATGGATTACTGTAAGATAAAGAACAAACCTATTTTTTATTATGAAGTGGAGGAAAAAAAAAGACAAAAAATTGATTTTAGAGGTTTTTTTTTTATTTGCCATCATTTTAGGTACTGTGACATTTCTGAGTACATTTGTTTTTTTTTTGGTTGGAAAAATCACCTCAGACCAGAATGGAAAGCAAACACACCCTGACGACACGTTTCACTTTTTTGTGTCTTTCTTTGTGCCATTCTTTTACACGGTTTTCTGGACTGCCGTAACTCATTTCACCTGGACTTTGTGAAGGTGAGATAAAGTATCACTATGGAGACTGCAGGGGGATTCGCTGCGAGAGGAGGTCACTCCTCCTACTTCCTTAAAGTTTACCACACAAACACACTATCATAGCTGCTTCTATACACACACACCACACACAACACACACACCACACACACACACCACACACACACACACAACACACAACACACACAACACACACACACACACACACACACACCTTACCACGAAGTGTACACAGATGATCTCTTCCAGCATGCGCGCACACACACACACACACAAACAACACACACACACACACACACACACACACACACACACACGCTCTCTTCTGCCACATTATAAACCATGTGTATTTATTGTATCAAAAATACCGTCACATTACTTATACTCGGTATAGCCCTTTGCTTCCCTGGAGTTACAGTTGGAATTTCTTAATATATATTAATTTATATTCCTCTTACCAATTTAAATCACTCATAGCTTACTGAGTAGAATAACTAACGTTGTGTCTCCTTCATTTGGTTGGTTTGACCAATGGGACTGTTGTATTTACCATTAAAAAAAAACGAGAAAAAAAAACCTAGTGGTGTTATAAATCTTCAAATGTGAAGTGAAAACATTGTATATTTTTGTCGAATCTCCTAAAAATTTGTATGGTGACACAGACGTGCTTTATATTAGAGTTTAAATGTATAGTTAAAATCTCCCCATGTATTCAGTATAGAGCACATGCCATAGTTAAAAAAAAAATAAATAACAGTAGCGTCCATAGCCGTCAATAAACCTCTTTTTAAAATATCCTCCTTGCGAATCCTTTTTAATGATACAGATAGAAAGAAAAACTGTGACTTTTTCTAAATGATACTACTTTGTTACCACTCTGTTTCCCCCATGTTAACATGTTGCTGCTAAATTGGTATTGTAGACTTTGGATGATGATGATGCTGATGTTTATTGTAGAGGACGTTGCTCATTCATTGAGCAAATTGTTTTACTGATCAATGAATAAAGATGTCCCCTCCCTCTTCAAGCTTGTTCCTCTGTATGTGACGCTTACGTAGCCACACATCCACAACACTTACATCAGGGCTATTCAGTCTGGCTCCTTAATATCTATTTCAATTTATAAAATAAATATTTGTGCCACAGTTATAAGATAAATGATGCACAGGCCTTTGTATTAGTGATTTTGAGCACATCATAAAAAAAAATAAAAAAAATCTCAATGTTTCCAGCAGGTGGCGATATAGTTCACTCATTACTGCGTTTTCTTGCAGCTGCTCCCTCGGCACACACCATGCATGTGTGTATTGAACATTCATGTAAATCTTCCACCAAAGCATCTGGGATAAACTGCTCAAATTGTCTCTAAACACAACAAAATGAAAAAAAAAGGCGGCATGATAATAATGCGTTGTTAATTCTAATTAGCTTTGGATAGTTAATTGCGCTAGTTGGCTAGGCTACATCTAAATCGAAATGTAACAAAAAGGTTGCTGCCTTACATGTATTATACCACAATATGGTTTGGAAAAAATAAAAATAATTGAAACAATTCAAATCATGTGACTGTCTCCAAAAACAATTCTAATCAAAACAGCTTAAGTGAGTGGAAAATATATACATTTTATTTTTATATAGGCCTACATATATTTTTTCACAGACAGCTACAACAAATGATATAGTAAGAAAGTGTGTAGTGACGGCAATAACATTAAGGGCACTGTCAAAGTTCTGCTATGATTTTTTTTTTTTTTTTATTTTTTTACAATTATTTCAAATGAGACTTCAAATGTCAAAAAATGTTTTCCTTGTGACACTTTCCAATTGCTTGGAATACACCAAATAAGGCCATTTGTTCATTGAACTAAACCCCCCTGTTCAGAATGACACAGTATAACAACAAAGTATTGCCATTTCAAAATGCAATTTATTTGAGATGACAAGGCTATTTATATATATATATATATATATATATATATATATATTATATATTTAATTATATATATATATATATATATATATATATATATATAAATATTCTGAATGCTGAATTCTGACCTGTAATTCTGCCTGAATCATAATCATACACTGTTCGTTCTGCCCCCTGACTGAGCCTGGGTTCTCCTATGGGTTTTTCCCTCCATTCTGTCACCTGTGATGGAGTGCCTTGCTACTGTCACATGAAAACTGAAAAACAATAGTTCAGTTTCAGTATAACCAGATACATCGACACCAATTAGGCTACCGTGAAACATGAAACAAATTAATTGGATGTAAATTAGATGTAATATTCATCATTTTTTTTCAGACACTGTACAAGAGGCGTTTTGGGTTCAAAGACAGCTAGACACAGAGTATAAACGGAACAGCATCCACGCTGCAAAACTCCCAGTTTGAAATATAATTGAGATACATAAGTGGTTCTCAACCTTTTTTACTCCAAGACCACCCTCTCCAAATCAATACTGCAGGCCCCCCAATATTTTTTTTTATACACAAAAACATTTGTAGTGTAGTGTTTTTATTTTTCAAATCCATGTTATTATTTAAATATATTAAAATTCAAGATAAACAGCTAAGCACATCTCCCTGTAGTCTTGTTTAGCCTAAGTCCCTCCCCTCCGCTTCCGGCTCATGGGACCTTATTTCGGAAAAAAATATGTATGGTAGTCAATGGCGAGAGACCACTTATCTTTTTATTCTGTCTGAACTGTGCCCTTAATTACACATATGTTTGTCAACATCTTCTGATTCCTTACATTATTCTCTCAACAGACATTTACATCGATAGGCTGGAGTTATCATTTATTTGCTTTGGTGTACTGTGGAGTGGGTAAACAGTTTTTAATGGCAGGCTAGCATATACCGTTCACTCGCCCTAGCCTAGCACTAGGGAACTATGCATCTGGAAGGACTGGATGATTTTTTTTTTTTTAAACTGTCTCCACTGATAAATAACACCCAGGCTAACTTGGAAATGTCCGATGTCCAAAATCCTGAACCACCCCTTTAAGGAGGATTTGCACCTAGCCTCACAGAGTTGGTTCACTCTGCATGCCCAGATGCTACGCCACTGGTGGAAACACTGATTGACCGATTATATGATACATTTCAGTAAGTTGTACCGGTTCTTTAAACATACCCTCTGATGTTCATTCATGTTTATTTTGTACTGTAACTAGTAGTAAATCGGAAGAGATGATCTGTTCTCGTGCGCTTCGCTAGAAATCAGGCTGCATTGCAGAGCGCTACGACGTATGCGAGATAACAGAGAATACGACTCTCAAGGTTATTTGATGGGAAAGTGTGAAAGGTAACCCATTCTGTTTATCATTTACCATTCTGAAGTTGTTATTTTTGTTTTTCAGCACAAAAAGTATTCTCGTTGCTTGATAAAGGTACGGTTGGTTACTCACTTGGACTATTTTAACGATGATATTGGGCCGAAGAAGGATGAGACAGCTCTCAGATTTCATAAAAAATATTACAATTTTTGTTCCGAAGATGAACGAAAGTCTTACGGGGTTGGAACAGGATGAGGGAAAGTAATTACCAGTAATTACTGACAGAACTTTCATTTTTAGATGAACAAGTGCGCCAGAACGGAATTTATTGTTTGAATTTCCTAATAAAACTTTTTCGTAATGAACCATTTGAAAGCTACTTTGTTTCATCAAAAGTAACTGCCTTGTCTGTCTGCACGTTGTCCATGTCCTCGTTGCTCTCAGTGTGAGATTATGTGTGGTGAGAGCACGTGAGTGGTATACCACGCCGAAACCAAGTGGCATGGAGTCGAAATTGGGAACAACTTTCTACGGAAATTTTTACAAGTTGAACTTACAAGGTTGTTTTAAAGGGTACCTATCATGGAATTTTGAAAATTACCTTTCATGTAGTGTGTAACATAGATCTAAGTGAACAAAAACATCCTGCAAAGTTTTAAATATGAAAGTTCACCGTATACAAAGTTATTATCTCTCAAAAGTAAGAGTCGACTCTGAGTCGTTGATATGAATCGATAGACGAACGATGCACTTTCGTACGTCACTTGTCCAAGTTATTTGAATAAGATACGCCCACTCATTGCATTAGAAGACACCAGGGAAAACATCATGTCGACGAGACGCTGCTGTGTTTAGTGCGACGCAAAAGCAAACTTTTTTCATCTGCCCAGTGAGGAGCATTTGAAGACAGTGGCTACAGTTCATAACTATACCACAGAAGTATTATAGCCCGAACTCGTTCTGTGTTCGCGTCATTTTGAAGATGATTGCTTCACAAGCCTAAATGCTATAAAGTATGAATTTGCGAGCCGATACTGAAGGAGGGAGGTTCAGTACCGAGTTTATTTGGATCAGCTTCCTTCTCCAAATCACAATCTGTAAGTAGGCTGTTGCTTTTATGTTTGTATCATGTTCTATAATTATTTTGTGTGTTGTGTATGCACAGGCACAGCGCAGCTTCTAGCAGCTAACTTAGGTCTTCAATGTCAATTGTATTGAAATATGTGAAGTGTTTGTCGTTGTTAATGGAGTTGTCACAGGGCTCTTGAGTGTCACGCATTGAGCGTGACAGTCACTCATTTCGGTCTTTTGTCACGCTCTCCGGCCACACATTGTATTTCTCACGCTGATAAACTATTTGTAATATATTTAATATGCCGCAGTGCCCAAAACTCACTCACTGTGGAACCGGCAGGATTCAAGCGCGTCTCCTCCAGTGTTGCCAGGTCTGTATGCCTGCACTGTTTCCGCGGGTTGTTTGTGTAGTGCACGCTGGTTGACGCGATTGTTTTATCCACTGGAACATGATTGTTATTGAGGAAACACCCGGGAACGCTATTTGAATATTTTTGGCCGTGATTGGGTTAGTTTGATGAGCAATTGGGCTGGTTTTGTTGTGCAGACCTGGCAACCCTGGTCTCCTCTGGTGTTGTTCGTCTGGTGTTGTTAGCCAATCAGAAAATAGCACTGTTGTATCTGGGTAAGATCTAGCGCAACAACCAATGACACCCCGTCGGCTGGGTGTCTAACATATCACCACAGATTAGCGTCACGCAAAGGCGGGGTTTGGAAAAATGACTCGCTAAACGATTCATATGGGAGTCGGTGAGCAAATCAGGTAAAAATAAATGCATATTATAAGACAACAAAAGTGTTTTTTGTCATTGCATGCTTGTAAAACTGTTGTTGGGGACTCCCAGAACAATATTAGGAACATTTTAAATGCCATAATAGGTACCCTTTAAAAAAAAAAATATTGATACCAGCGTCTTTAAAGGGTTAGTTCACCCAAAAATGAAAATTAAGTCATTAATTACTCACCCCCATGCTGTACCAGCCCCGTAAGACCTTCGTTCATCTTCGGAACACAAATTAAGATTTTGATTAAATCTGAGAGCTGGATCACTGCTACATAGGCTGCCTAAGGGATTGAAACTTGACGGCCCAGAAAGTCATTGAAGAAAATGTTTAAATATTCCATGTGACTATAGTGGCTCAACTATAAGTTTATCAAGCGACGAGAATACTTTTTGTGCGGGGAAAAAAACAAAAATAACGACTTTATTCGACTATTCCTTTTCTTCCTTTTGGGCCTGAGACGAGAGTTCAAGAGATTTTCACAACGCATGCGCGAGAACTGAGAAGAGGACGTTAATGAGTAATTAATGACTTAATTTTCATTTTTGGGTGAACAAACCCTTTAACTCACTCATTAGCACAATCAGTAAAGATGAAGATAAATTGCACACAATTTGAATCTACTATAGCAAGTACCACCCTTGAAAACAAACCTTTGTTTATACAATATACAATGTCTTTCTTGACACAGGTTATTCACTTGTGTAAATGTATGTCAATCCCTGAACATTTTTATTTTTTCATTGTATGCTTGCTCAAATATTTTAGCATGAAGTACTGAACGCTACTTTAAGTACAGAAAGCTAAATTGTAATGTTGGTTTGCATACCCAAAATTGTCAATTGACCCTTCGCGTGGAGCTTGATTGACAGGTGTTCTGACCAATCATACTTCGCCATCCGCCATTTTGTCCGACAAAGCAGTCAGGAGAGATAGATTAACATGGGAGGATTTGAACTTGAAAAACTGAATATACTGGCGCCTTTCCGCGGTTAAAACAACATTCCTTCTTATGTTAATACATGTTTATTTGATGCTATAAATGAACTAGAAGGAAGAGATGATCGGATCACGAGCAGCTTTAACTGATGCTCTACAGCGATCTGTCACGGCACATTAAGAGCCACAAAACGGTATTTATTGTTTCAATTTCTTTAAAAAAATGACCATATTTGAAAGGTGAGACTTTGTTTAATATGCTTAATATCAAAAGTAACCGAAAAGTAACCTGGTCTGTCCTGTCTGTCCGCGTGTTGTCAGTTCCTCTCTGCTCCGCGATGTATTTTTCACTGTGTGAGAACATGTGAGAGCGTGAGAGCGGCGTAGCTTGTCGGAACATAGCGACAGTAACTAAGGAGGGCGGGTCTTTGCAAGGGTCAATTGTGTCAGGGACACTGACATAAAAAAAAATCCCTTTGTGAATGTTGGCCACGATATCTATAAATAAAGGCAGGGGGATTTTTTTAATGTCCCCACCAAAGTCAAAATCAAACCTAGACCCTTGTGATACAGAAACATAATTTGGCATAATGTTCAGATGTCTTCTGATCTAATCTCATTCATGTTTAGTGCATAAAAAAGATTGAGCGGCCCTAATTTATTAATGTGGTGATTCTCCCCAGCACTGCACATTTTGAGCGTCTGCTTTGTCTGACACGAGTTGGAGTCTCCAAGAGCTGATAAACTGAATCAGGTGTATTTGATTATCTCAACTGAGCTATAGTGACCTCTAGCGGACACACTATATATTGAATGTGATTTGTTCATGCCAAATACATTTGGACCCAATTCTGAGTTTCATGACATTTTCAAGCATGGTTATCAACTAAAACCATTTAATAAATACTTTTAAAATTAAATTAACTTTAACTGAAATAAAGTTTAATGTTTAATATATAGTTTCAATTGAGTTAACCTACTTTAACCAAACTAAAACGAAAAATAAAAATTAAATTAATTTAAAATATAAACAAAGTATGATAGTATATAAATTATACAAAAATATTTTTCTTATATATTAATTCTTAGATCTTAGCTTCCCTGGATTTGCACGTCTTTACAAAAACAATTTTTTGAAACCTTTTTTTATTGGTACAAAATGCCATTTTATTGTTTTAGTTCATCACACACGTCATACGACACTCATTCCATTTTAGCTGATATAACATGATATTACAGTAATGATAGCATCAAATATTAAAACAAAAACTGAATCAAACAGAATTTGTCAGTGTCAGAATCACACTGTAGTTGACTCGAACCAAGAAATAATCTTTTCTTTGTATTTTCACTGCTTGCCCTGAGTGTAATCTATGGGGTTATACTTTGAGCTGGCTTTAATGAATCATAGTGAATTCCCTCCAATTTCAGTTTTGAGCTCAGCTTAACAGATCCTAGTAATTATCCATAATATCCATATAAGTATTATACAAGTTTATTACGCTCCGCCCACATTCAGATCTACATACACTAAGGTAAAGGGTAAAAGCACAATGGTGAAATCTCAACGACGCTTTTGATGACACTTTAAACAGAAATGAATATTTTCCCCTCCTTTATCTCTTGCATCTCCTCAAAGAAAAGAAAAATGTATTTAGTTCTGGAACACTTGATATAGAGCACAATAAAAAACAAAGAAAAAAGATAGATACAAACACCCCAAATCACTTCTTTCCAACCAAAAGTATAATATCATTTCTAAATTACTCTCCCTTCATATGCAGATTCCGCCCCTTCAGTTTATAAAGTGACATCATTACATGATCACATAAGAGGTCCATTCATGTTTAACAGTCACCGACAAAAAAGCTCTCATTAGAAAAGCAGCCACTTTTCCATTCATAAAGTGAACATTTAAAGTGGATGCCTTGATACGTCTCTGCAGGCAGCTATCTAATTTAATTTTGGAATATCATTGAATAGTTCCACTTGGAAGAGGAATTTATTTCTCCCAAAAATGAGACCGCTTCCTTTTACAGTAGCTTTAGGAACTGTGCTATTAAACTACAAAACATGAGGTTTAGAGACATCCTGTCAAAGATAATCACTGCAACTGAAGAAAAAAGAAAAAAAAGAACAGAAAAAAAACTCACCTGCCCAAAGTTACACACACACAAAAAAAATCATCTATCATAGACACTAGAAGTTAATATAGTCACTTAGCTATTGACCACTCAGACCACTCTTTTTCAATAGAGCAAAGGTGAAAATTGACTTTGACAGCTAAAAATAGATATTTCCCCCTCCAAATATTAGGTAAATAACCCATCCCCTAGGATTTATATAGTAAGAAATTCCATAAGATCTACAAAATATAGCAATGCCATCTTTAAAAAATAGTTTTGCTTCTTTAAATATTTTGAATACATTCATGACTATTGGTAGTGCCTTTATGAACGGTGGCTTCGCTTGTTCCATTGTCATGGTTGCTGTGTTCCCTCTGTCGTCACTGGTCAGTATCTAGTTTGGTATTCGTGGTGCCATCTGTTGAAATCATTGTAGAACAGAACAATGCTACCAGACGTCATACCAGTTATGATGCATCTGCAAATGGTGATGAAGTGAAACAGATTCAGGAAGAAAGAGGAGAAAGAGACGTGTTAGTAAGTAACAGATAAATATTACTATATATTGCTTGCAGAGTTCATTTAGAGAAGTGCAAAGATAATTGTGACACATTTTGCAAATTATATTTTCCATATTTGATATGTCAGCGATCATTACTAATCCCAACTATACAACATAATCAAGTCTGGTACAACAACTAGAAACTAAAATTTCACAAAGGCAGATGAAATAGTAAATGAAAAGGCTTCAAAATGTCAATATACATATTTTATGTGTCATTCTATTCTCAATCAGTAGACACCATCCAAGCTATTATTATAAGTATTATTTTTAAACTTTATTCAAGTTCGATTTTCTTTTTTACTGGAGCCTTTTTCTGGAGGAAACTGTTACATTTATAAAAATGGGAACATTATTGATTCTTTGTAATGTATTTACTGTACCAAATGAGACCAGAAAATAAACATACACTAATATTTAGAAGTTTGGGGCCAGTAAGGAGGATGATATTAATGCTTTTATTCAGCAAGAATGCATTAAATTGGTCACAAGTGACAGTAAAGACATTAACATGGTTTATATACTGTATACAGTCAAACCAAAAATTATTCAGACTCCAGCTATAATTTTTTATATTTTTTTACTAGTGGGTGCAGGACACTATAGTTCATTTATGTAAGTGAGGATTGTAAAATAAAGTAAGCTGTGACACATCATACCCAAAAATTCTTTATAAAGTTGACTACCAGTAAAATGTATTAAGACACTTTGACCTGACCATGTTTTTCTTAAGTGTTTTTTCTATAATTGCTAATGTGACCCTTTACACCACATTGCTTGCTAATTGGTTGACCTAAATTGGTATTATCTAATTGTGTACTTGACAGCTATTCAACCTAATTCATTTATCAGAAGGATGGCCAAAACCAGTGAAATATCAACTGATCTGATAAGTTCTTCTCATATTTTATTACCATTTTCTAAACTGTAGCAAAGAAACAGTGATAATTTGAGAACTGTTGAAGGTGTTAGAATACATTTTGGTTTGACTTTGACTAAGATTTAATTGTGCATTTACAGACATAACACAGTATATTGAGTGTTACGATTATACTTGCTCTCCCCAATGTCATATATAGTCTGGTAAAGGAACAGGAACCAAGTTAGTGTCTATGTACAGTATGCTGCTACCTTTGGTCATGTGACATAGCCATAGAGCGTATTCCAGCATCACATCCTGGGTAAGTGAAGAGCTGTTTGAGATCATGAATCTGCCACAAGCTGAGAACTCCTGAATCTCCTCCAGACAGCAGATACTGTCCGTCTTTACTTAGCAGCATCGCCTGAAGCAGAAAACATAGAGGACACTCAGTGTGTTATATAAAAACAGTTTGTCTGCAGTATTACGATTTTCTGATTCTCATTTTCCAAGTCAAAGTGGTATAAGTATGTATCGAGTTCGTTTTGCTTAGTTAAATTCTAGATGAAACGCATGCTTTTTCACAGATATGATAGCTTCACAATTGATAAAAAAAAAAAACAGTCACAACAGCCACACTTTAAAATATATGAAAGGCAATTAACCACTCAAAAGGACCCCTGACCTTTTAGCGGCCTTTCAAATTTCACGATGATAAATAACACTGATAAGCATTTGATGGGTGGTTTAAATATGCTTTTTTAAGTTTGTTCTCGGCTCTGTGAATAAGCTCTTTGTAGCCGATGATGAACGTCTGGAGCATCCGGCTGGCCGGTGATTACAGGGGTTTACTGACACCCCTGTGGACCTTAGAGTGAGTGTGCCCTGCCTCATCCAATCAAAAGCCACACAACCCCCGATCTTTCCCAGCATGCACGGGGCCAACCTGGCGAACAGTTTGTTTCTTAAACCGCTGTAGCGGTGGTATCCTGCGGCGAAGGGCAGACAGAGTATGAGATTTATTCTGTTCATCTGGTTTTCCTGTGTGCACATGGGCTATGTAACACTTTAGAGGTCCCACGAGAAACACAGATAATACAGAACAGCAAACACACTGGGCTCTTTCATTCCCCACACGCGCACAGGCAGACAAAACACACACACACACACGCCACACCACACACACACACACACACCTTAAAGAGCAGTCTTACATGGGAGGCGTGTGAGATCTTAAAGTGACAGCCTGTTGTCTGTCAGTAATGTTGATCAAAGAACAAATGTAACAGAAAATTACTCCCTGCTCTTGACTAAATAACTGTTGTAGCTTTAATAAGGATTAAGGCCATTGCACACTGAGTCCGAAATTTTCGTATGCGTTTTTTCGTATTCGTGATTCGGTGGCTCTGAACTGTCAAAACCCCATACAAACTGCTTGCTACGGATGCGAAAAACGCAGAAAATCGAACCCGATCCGATTTTGTTTATGACGGACGAAAGTTTCGGAGGCAGTGTGCAAGCGTGATTGACATAACGTGAGGTCGTATTTATTTTTTAACGTGCGAAAATTTCGGATGCGAATTTCGGACTCAGTGTGCAATGGCCTTTAGTCTATATTTAATTTAAGCAGTGCAAACTGTTTGATAACTTTATTCCATTTCTGTATATTTCCTACCTGCTAGACAGGTAGGAAGGGCACGGTAAATATGACATTTATTATGGGTTTATGTGAGCATTGTTTTAAGTAAACACATTTTTTTGAAGCCTAATAAATGTTAAAACATTGGTAGCTTGCCAATTAAAACAGCAACACACACACACCCCTAATTCCCCACTAGCACAATCCTGGGTGAAATACCCAGTATCAATCACAGAGACTGTTCTGCTAGATCGCTGTCCAGCAGACTTCAGACGTTACAGCAGCTGGGATCTGAGTGCATTTGCGTTCATGTGACCTCTTTTTGTTTTAGATGTATCTGAGATGTGTGTAATTAGGTTTCAGATTACACTGTGGCAAAAACTTCAGCATTTTATTTCAGTCGTGGTATGAAGCAGAGGCTCAGGACAGACATATGGGATCTGAATTGTACATAAGGGAAGAATCACCAGAGACCGTCTCAACTATGTCTCAATTAATGACAGACAGAGAATAAAGTGATTCTTCATCCCAAAATCCAGCGATTTGAACAGATTTAAACTCCACCCTGTGACTCACTCTGAGATTGGATAATAATGTTGTTTGGTCACTGCTGCAACATGAATTAAGTCTTATGTTCTAATGTGCCTTATTACTTCAAAGATGTCTGAGAAAATATATCAGTACATAATCCAGCATCCACGGTGGTCCCTCTGGACCATGTCTGGAAAAGGGTCTGTGAGAAGCAGAGATGTCCAGGTTGCAGAGCGGGCTGGGTCAGAATCATAAATCAGTGCTCTCTTCCAGGGCCGCCATTCCAGAATCCAAGATGGCTGCCGTGACTCAGATATCTGACCTAAAGTCAAGCTGTGATTTTAAACAACAGGGTTGTGTTGGATGATGCCCCACTGTTTTTTCTCTCTCTCCTGATCTGCTGATCTGCCTGTGTTAGGTCAGGATATGTCTGGCACAAGTAAAGACTGGATTTATGAAGACTTTAATGCAGTCTATTGCGTACAGTATGTACAGACGGCTCGGGAAATGTCTGCTAAAATGGTTACTAACAGACATGCGCTCAGTTGTGGGCTCCAGAGAGTCATTCATGTATTATTTCTACTTGTCCAAATTAATGTTCTGTCAGACCATCAGCATGAAGACTCACTTTAATCACAGCAACAAACTGTCCCAGCAACCCACTTACTCAAATACAAAACCACATACACCCTCTTCTCCACAAACACACACTAGCACAAAGATGACACTCCATCTGGCATGAGAGGAGCTTACTGTGTCACTGTGTGTGTGTGTGTGTGTGTGTGTGTGTGTGTGTGTGTGTGTGTGTGTGTGTGTGTGTGTGTGTGTGTGTGTGTGTGTTGAGGTCAGAGATGGGCAAGATAAGTTGAGTACTCGAAAATGACTTCACTCTCACTTCTCTGTGACTTCACGTTTATATTTAATTCGCTATTTTTCCATGTAGATCGTATATGAAAAAACTAAAACTTGCCAAAAGCAGCCTCATTTTTGATTGGTGACATTTAGTAAGTTTGGTTGGAAGGGGACAGTGTTTGAATTGAGTATCATTCTGTTTCAGCAAATGACAAAAAAAAACTTTAAAGCCGCAGTCAGACTAAGACTGCACTAGCCAAGGGCTTATGTTTTTATTGAATAGATCACCAATAAAATAATAATAAACACTCAAAATGGGGGGATTTTTCAACCACTCCACTTTTCCCAAACCTGCAGCTTTGAAGTTACTGTACTTTAAAATCAGCCAGGAGGTCAATCTGTGATGTTTAGATCCTCTATTGGTCACGTCTTCTCATTATACAAACAGTTGTAGGTCAGCGTTAAACAAATGTGAAGCCGAATGCAAAATTTGCATAATCTTTGGTTTTCCATTCTCCTGTTTGCGCAAGTCAAAAGAGTTTAACGTGACTCTCTTTATTTCACACAAACATTCAAAATTATCCTATTTTGAAATCTCTTATGCTGTAAAACATTTCAAAATGATTTATCCGTCTGATTTTAGATAAATTATACCAAAATGTATGTTGGCTTTGAACAAGGACAATAATTAAATTGTCTAGTAAATCTACACTACTGTTCAAAAGTAGTTTTTTTGCAAAGTTTTTGAAAGTCTTTTATGCTCATTAAGGCTGCATTTATTTGATCATACAGACAGTAAAACAGTAATATTAAGAAATATTATTTCAATTTCAAATAACTGGTTTCTATTTTAATATAAATGTATTATATTCTATTTTAATAATACAAATGTAATTTATTCCTTTGATGGCAAAGCAGATTTTTCAGCCTTCAGTGTTGCACGATCCTTCAGATTTGGTGCTCAAGAAACATTTCTTAACATTATTATCAATGTTGAAAACAGCGTTTTAATATTCTATGTGGAAACAATTATAGTTTTTTTTTTTGAAACATTACAAATGTATTTACTGTCACTTCTGATCAACTGAATGTGCCCATTGCTAAATAAAAGCATTACTTTCTTTAAAAAGCCCAAACCTTTGAACAGTACTGTACAATGATCACTGCAAATTTATCTTTAAAATATTAGTACACAAATGTACAAAATAAATCCAGGATCATGATTCTATAAGATGACAGACTAATCCTCTATTATGTCATATTGGTTAATAATAAAGAAGTGTGTTAAAGAGCGAAGCCAACCACCTTCTCCGTCACTGCAGACTCTGTTTATTGAAAACAAATGGAACCTGGACACAATAAGGAAACTAATCAAGCTCGGAGCAGCAGAGAGCAGAGGAGCACGTAACAGAGCCGGCATGATGTTAAATGGGATGCAGGTGTGGGTATGTGTGTGCAGGACAGAGAGAGAGAGAGAGAGAGAGAGAGAGAGAGAGAGAGAGAGAGAGAGAGAGAGGGGGGTGGGGGGGTGGGGGGGTGGAGACGCAGAGCTCTGTGAATTTTCCCAGGCCCCGAGGAAAGAGAAAGTGATGGACGGGAATGAGGGAAAGGGAGCTGGATGATTTTAGGAGCTCTGCCCGCCAATGACAAATGTGTCCTTTAATGCAGGAGGCCTCGCCATTGGCCCTTCCTCTCACTTGCTCACTCTCATACACACATGCACGTTGAGTGGCATTTCGTTGCCCTGCAGATCAAAGGACAGATTCGGACCCTTAGGGCTCAGAAGCCAAGAAAAAGAGAGATGGAGAGAGGAAAGAGCGAGGCCTGTAGGCAGATCATGCCAGCGTTTAATCACATCCCCAGACAGCTGACATGATAAAACACAGAGGTTGAGAACAGAATGGAAAGAGAGAAAGAAAAAGGAGGGACAACTGGACATGCGAGAGCTGCCCAACTTGTTGGCCTTGCTTCCTATTACACATAATTGTACAGAGGGGAGTTAATGCTCATGTTTACCTTGATGTTGTCTTCCACCTCCATATGTCCCAGTAGTTTCCCGTTGATGCTGAACACACAGAAGTGGCCCTTGTCATAATAAATGACACAGTGACCCTCAGTGGAGGACATAACCAAACGTGGCCGCACACAGCCGTCTGGACCCTCCAGAGTCCTCAACAGGTCACCGTTCATAGAGTGGACAAGACATGGACCCTCTGTTGTCACACACACACAGAAACATGAGGGTCAAATCATTATATTTACACTGCTCCCATGGAAAAGACAACTTTGACCAAAATCAATTATAGTAAAATAACTAAAACCAAAATAAACTAATACATAAGATGAATTAACTATTTAAAATCAATACAATTTACAATTGTATAGCAATAAAAAAAAAGAGAATAAATTACCAAATGAATTCTATAAGCAGCACTGTCTCTGCTCAGTGTTTGTGTTTGCTTTACCTCTGCAGCCACTGATGACCAGTCCCAGCTCTGCACACACACTCGCACACGTCACCTCACAATCATGACCGGTCAGGATCGCCCGAGGAGTCACAAACTCTGCTGGAGAGACATACACAGAGTTGATCAAAAATAGTTCACACAATCACAAAAAGGGAGCACAAATAATAATTACAATCAGAAAACTGTACACTATATTAAAGAACATACAGTAATAACTTGCCGTCAATTTCAATGTTTAAATTAGGTTTTTATTTGTTGTCTACTCTGTGATAATGTAATTAGAGTGTGTAATTACAGCAATCAGACACTTGTTACAAGTCTTGCTCTCTTCTGCCATCCATGTGTCCTATTTCAATCAGTCTAATGAGTTGTGCTGGATTTAAGTGTGCACTTTCTGTCTTCTTTCACTCACACAAACACCTGCCTTTCAATGTGCTTCAGGTAATGTCAAAAATAACAGTATCACTAATTGAACTAATGAATTGTCACTTTTTACATGGACGCAAAGTCGTCGTACATTTAATTTCTTTAACACACACACACACACACACACACACACACACACACACACACACACACACACACACACACACACACACACACACACACACACACACACACACACACACACACACACACACACACACACACACACACACACAGTGTAGATGTATAGGTTTCATTAGGTGGCAAACTTCCTAAATGTCTCAGCTTTGAGTTATACCCTACAACTCTGGGGATTAAAGCCTGATGTCGGATTGTGCCCTGAAAAGATCAATAAAACTGATATATTGGTGTATCGTTTAACCTCCCCGTCATCGGCCACCATTTGGTTCGCATTAGGACAACATCTGATTACAATCTAATACCTATATACTGTATACTATTTATCTGTACAGCAAATGTGCAATATAGAGTATCATTTACTCATAGAAAGAAAGAGAGAAAATGAATACATAAACGGAAGACAATCCTAGATTTTTTTTTAGCAGTAATATTTGCAAATGAAACCGCATCAGATTGGATTAATTATAAAAACTAGGCTTCATGACAGTGCTATGCATGATTTGGTCATTAGATGGCAGTGTGGTCAACAGAATCAATTCAACTACACTGGAAAGCCTGGGTATGGATATAAACAACTCTGTGTTTGAAATCATACTGTAACTTCATTCCTGTCTGAAACAAAGAATGAAAGAAATGAACAAATAGCAAAAATAAAATGTCATTATTGCTGACCAGCAATTGCTATTTAGCTCTAAATTACTAATTTAGCTCGAAAAATCCACTGCAGAATCTACAGCATTGCTGAAAAAAAAAAATATTTTACAGGAGTTTTGAATTGCAGCATTGTCTTTGCTGGCTGCACACAAAAGCAGACATGTGAACAAATGACTCTTATGAGCTGATTCTTTTGCTCACAAACATTCACTCATGGTGGCTGATTGTTTTGAATAATTCTAACAAATTATTGACTGAATTAACATGACTCACTTACAGAACCATGAATCATGTTTGACACAAAAAGTAACAAGAACAAGAAGTTACACCATTACTGATGGGTTTTTCATTTGATTAAAATGTAATATTTGAATTTGAAAAAATAAGATTAAACAAAATAATTAGTAAAAAAAAATAAGATTGTTACCAAAATCATAATAATAAATAGTAGTTTGGACCAATTATGGAAGTTTGAACAAATTCCTGCAAAGTTTATTGACCGTGACGTGACTGAATTCTTTTATTTTAGATTTTGAACTTTCATCCCTTCACCCACATAATAACATTACTGGAAAATATGTCCTGAACCATTCTACATGTGATATCCAGAGATTCAGTTTGATTTCACTTTAGATGAAAGTCTGACTCGTAGGCTCTTTAATGTCTACTACAGTCGTACTTATCTTCAGACGCTCATTACCTAAATCACAATTAGTCATAAATCCTGCCCCATTTGTAAGAGAGCACTTAACAGCATGTAGAGCATCCAAAAACTCCAAATTAGCAAAGGGGAAGTGTGTGTTTTTGCGAGGGTGTGCGCGTAGAGGGCTTTGATCAGCTCCGCAGCCATATGGTTAGTGTGCGCAGGGGAAGCCCGTGGCATTTTTCACTTTTATTGAGTGTTCTCTTGCTCTCTCAGATAGATGGGACTGAACTCTCCTGAGCCGGAGACCTCTGAGTCACATTTACTGTCTCCCTCTGTGGCCCTCTGGCCTCCACTTTCACTCACACACACACACAGGCAGGGCGATTCCATTTATGGTGTGATACTAGCCTGAAACTCAATCTTCTGAGCAGAGACCTGCTGTGGTCAGATTAAACTAGTTGTAGCTTCTGAGAATGAGCCGTAAATCATTACACTGGCCTTGACAGACACACACTGGAATGTGTGTGTATGAACAATGAGCTTTTAACACTGTTGCGTTGCGTTGATATCATCACCTGCATGAAAGCTCTTCCCATGTGTGTTTGCTAAGCTCTAGTTGGGGATTTGGGTTCTGAACGTTACCCTGATCTTGACCTCTCTATGTGAGGAACATGAAGAACTCTAGAGACTCTTGAAATTATTTGTTCAGACATATTATTGAGCCTTCATTAAAAGAACCGTTCATCCAAAAATTAAAATGACACGTGGAACGCCAAAGGAGTTATCTGGCAGGATGTCCAATTGGCTTGTTTCTAGACAACAAAACTGACATCATTGTAAATTATGACATCATTTTCATTTTTGAATGAACACACACACACATCTGTACGTGACTAAACATTTACAACTTACTCCCAGGGTTCTCTCCAATGCTGCTGTGCTTGCCGTTCCAGTACCAGAGCAGTAGTGTGGCGTCTCTGGACCCCGAGAGAACGTAACAGTCTCCACCAATGTAGGACTCTGAGCGAGCCAGACAGGTCACCACATCAAGATGCCCAAACACAATCTGTGTCAGTCTACCTGTAAACACACAACAACACAGCAAGGTAAAACACTTATTGCATGTGTGTGGTGTTGGGTATGTACAAGGCACTATACATATATATATATATACATATACATACATACACACACAGTGGTGGCCAAAATTATTAGAACGATAAGATTTTTTAATGTTTTAAAAGAAGTCTCTTCTTCTCACCAAGGCTTCATTTATTTGATCCAAAATACATCAAAAACAGTAATATTGTGAAATATTTTTACAATTTAAAATAACTGTTTTCAATTTAAATATATTTTATAAATGCAATTTATTTCTGTGATGGTAAAGCTGAATTTTCAGCATCATTACTTCAGTCTTCAGTGTTGCATGATCCTTCAGAAATCGTCCTAATATGATGATTTGATGCTCAAGAAACATTTATTATTATTATTATCAATGTTGAAAACAGTTGTGTACAATTTTTCAGGATTATTTGATGAATAGAAAGTTCAAAAGAACAGCATTTATCTGAAATAGAAAATGAAATTAATAATTTTATTCAGCAAGGATGCATTAACTTGATAAAAAGTGACAGTATACACATTTATTATGTTGCAAAAGCTTTCTATTTAAGATAAATGCTGTTCTTTTGAACTTTCAATTCATCAAAGAATCCTGAAAAGAAATTGTACACAACTGTTTTCAACATTGATAATAATAATAAATGTTTCTTGAGCAGCAAATCAGCATTTTAGAATGATTTCTGAAGGATTATGTAAACATTTCACAATATGACAATAAATATATTTAAACAAAATAATTGAAGCCTTGGTGAGCAGAAGAGACTTCTTTTAAAACATTACAAAAATCTTATCGTTTTAATAATTTTGGTCACCACTATATATATATATATATATATCTATATATATATATATATATATATTATATATATATATATATAATATATATATATATATATATTATATATATATATATATATATTATAACAACTTTGATCGTGGAGGATTTGTGTTTGTTTCGTTTGATCTTCATGAGGCCAGCAGTTTCCAGTGTGTACTCCCTGCAGGGTGCGAGTGAATGACTCTACTGAGATGTTGCTGTCTGCTGAGCCGTTTACATACGCCAGATGAGCTCACACACTCCGCAATTCTTACTGCACTTTAAATATTTGCTTTTGGAGAGCTACATGTGCATGCTAACATCTGTGTGAATGCATAAGACAAACAAACATCAAGCATTTGAGGGACAAGGTGTGCATTTCTTTTCTATTCTATCTATCTATCTATCTATCTATCTATCTATCTATCTATCTATCTATCTATCTATCTATCTATCTATCTATCTATCTATCTATCTATCTATCTATCTATCTATCTATCTATCTATCTATCCATATACTGTACATGTTTGTGTGTGTAGAGCGTTTGAGTGTGGTGCGATTCTATTGAAATTCAAGTTCCGCTTGCGTGACTTGCGTTCTGAGCCTTATCTTCCCGCGAGATGGAGTCATGGTCCATCCGTGAGATGAGAAAGCTATCTGAGCCCCGGGGCAATGGAGTTGTAATGCAGTCTGCAGGCTCATTTGTGACTTTTGACCCTTTTCTTTTGTGTACTGCAGGGGAGGCAGTGTCTCCATAGACAACCGAGGTGGTGGGGGGTCGTTACGGTTACCTGTATCAGTGGAGTAGACGCGGAAGCTCTTGTCCCAGAATCCGCACAGCAGGATGAAGCGGTTGTCAGCTGTGATGACGAAACACTGAGCGTTTACCTGGATGCTCTGATCTAACAGATCTGAGATCTGCCTCCTGTGAGTGCCCACGTTATTGGCTGAAAAAAAGATAGAGTCACTTTGGTGTATAAAAGTACTAACATCACTTTGCTAGCTAGAGAATTACAGGGTAAGAAAACTTAGAAAAAGAAAGAGATTAACAAAGTAGTAAAGACAGCCACAGCATTGTGAAAACATTAACAGAGGAGTCATATGGTGCAAAAATAAAGAGTCTTGACCCTAAAGGTCTATTTCAATGTCTGGTAAGTGAATTTCTGACAACCGCTTAAGAGATTATAAAGATGTAAAACCATTTGCATGAGAACATATGACATGTATTATTAACTGTGCGTGACCGAATGTAATTTGTGAATGAATACATAAAACAGCAGAAGACAGAACAGTAAAATACCTGTCACATTTTCCTCTGCCATAAACATTTTTTTTTTTTGGCAAAAGAAAGACTAAAATAATCATAAAAAAACATGTGACCAAAACGCTGTAAATTACCTGTTTTTTCTTAAACACATAAGACAGAGACAGTGAGAGAGAGAGAGAGAGATGGAAGAGGCCAGACTACACAGAGTCAGGTGTGTGAGGCCCAGACACACTCGTGACACACACCAGCACGGCGTCTGTGCTGGAGCGAGCGGACAGATTATCAACAGCACAGTCATGCAGAATTTACTGTGTTTAAATGTGTGAGCTGTGTGGAATGCAGTCCGTCTAAATACATACATGACGATGGGAGAAGGAGTGAAAGAAAATGAGCTATGAAAGAGGTCTCTCCCCACACAGAGAGACAGGAGGGAGAAGGGAGGATGATTTGTGGTCTTTGAATAATCTTTTAAAAGTAAAAAAAGTAAACATCCTACTTTAGTAAAACATTTCCTACAATAGCTGTGCTAATTTCATATCACTTTTATCACTTTAATATCATTTCAACTTAATTCAATATTTAATTCATTTGGTAGGTAAAGATGCAAACAATACCCTAAATCCATGTTCCAACACATATTGGAAAACATTACCAAAAGAGTAAAATGGGAAATTACTATTTTGGCCATTAAATGCTTAAATTAAATTATACATTTGGTGTCCACATACTTTATTGTTTCGTACTGTATTATATATTCCTTACACACATATTTATAGTATGTGTATATATTATAATATAGCTCTTATACATTTATAAAATGATTTACACTTTTTTACACAATATTTACTCAAAAGAAATTGTGCATAAGCACTATTGACTATTTAGCATCTGTTGACTATTTAGCAGAAAAATAATTCTGGAAACGGCTAAAGTGGACACATTATCAGATTCAGATCATTTCAATACACTTTAATAATGGACGGTTAATTTCTCTGGTTGAAATTGAAAGTCAGTTGTTTCATATGAATTTCAAAATGATTTTGGATTGCTGAAGGCTTAAATTCAGATTTAAAACCAACAGAGGTGGAGGTGTAGAGAAAGGTACAGGTGAGTGGAATGAGGACACACCATAAATTAGGCAAGACATATGTTATTGTATAATAATAAGAGCAGCAGGGGAGCAGAGATTTAAGATGAATAGGAGCAGGGAGAGAACCTTCAGAGAGGCTTCAGCCATATGTTATCACACATCTTCCCTCTCTCATCCCTCTCTCCTCTTTTTCTCCCTCATCAACAGGTCGGGGAGATGAGAGAAGGACATATTGTCCTGACAGCGTGTGCCACGCGGCTTCAATCAGCCATTATTACACCATTCATATTCATTCAGTCTGACAGGACAGAGAGACAGAGCAAGAAAGAGAGAGAGAGCTGATGATGTACAGGCTAAGCCACAGCTCATTGCTTTCCAATTTGCATGCAAATGTTGAACTGAAGCTGAATGGCGGCTGGGTGAAAAACAGCACTCATCTCCTCTCAAGGGCCGGGCCCTCGCAACTCACAACAGCCTATCACAAATCACTCAACTGACGATTGACAAGCCACAGACCTATCAAATGGTCAATCTCCACTGGTAACTGGTACTGCTGGTCCTGCACAGAAGAGCTTTGATGACCTGAGAGAATGAGAGAGAACCCATGAAAAATTAGTTTAATACATCAGGATGGTATATAATACACACAGTAGCCAGGTTATTCACATCTCTTTACATTGGGATGTGAAGAACAGAGGAAAATCTTTTCAAATTGTCAGTTTATTGATATCCATGTAAACTGTTAAAAAGGTTTTTCTGGTAGTTATTAGCATTTTTTTGTACATATAAAAACACTCATTTAAAATGTATCCTTCCCATAATACAGATCCTAAACATAATTTAAAACCACCATCTGAAGAGATCAAGTTTAAATTAGAGAACCACCCTTTCTCCTAATATGGTGAAAGACTCTTTTTTCTTTCGGTTAGATTGATCTTTAATAAATAAAAAAACAAGAAGAGGCTGATAAATGGAGGTGGACAGGAAGCTGAATGCAAGTGTCACATTTGATCCAATTCAGTCTGAGATATCAATAGCTACGTTTACATGGACACCTTTTGGTTCAATCAGAATGAAATCAATCCGATTGATGAATCCGAATGCGTTTACATGAACGATAAATAAAGTAATCGGGTTGATGTGTGCGTTTATGTCACAAGCTTCAAATCGGATTTGATTTTTTGACATGCGCACACTGCACGAATACTGCCGCTGTTCGCATACAACTATTCTCCTCCATTGGTTCTTTATTTGTTTAAAACAGCAGACTTAACATTTTTCCGTCTCTAGTCATGATTTGGAGACAATGAGCATATGAACCATTTTGCCGTGCTGCTTATATTTATCACGCAGTAAAACCCCGTGCCCAAAACCAGTCGTCCTGTGCGTTATACGTCATTGCACATGCGCAATCCTTTTAGTTTCGGTTTTCAATCCGATCAAGTGTTTAAATGTCATCGAGCTCAATCAGATCGATTAAGGTGTTTACATGAATGGTTTTTAGTTCGATTGAGCCATCATTCCGATTATAAGGGTCCATGTAGACGCAGCTAATGTCTAAGGAGCCGATGATTATATACAACCAGAGTTTAGAGGGACCAAGCTTCTGAAGTTTGCATTATATAATGAACATCATCCTGCATCTGACATCAAACTTGACAGAACCCTAACACACTCTTATGATAATCTTGTACGATCTACTTACGCCCTCCCGATGGTTAGGTTTAGGGCTGGAGTTACCTTTATGCTTATTTGTTTTTCTTCTAAAAATCATACATTTCGGTTTGACAAACTGTATAATTACATACAAAATCACCACAAATACGTTTCATTATGAGATAGGGTTGTGTAACCTGGTTAACATAATAACTAACCAGTAAATGAAGAGGCCGCATGATTCATAGATTTATTACTGATCATCAAACACCTTGCTGTCCGATTGTTCTTACTCACCGGTGAGACCGTGCCACTTGTTGACGGCGAAGAGGCGGTTGGCGGTGACGGTGATGACCGCTGGGTTGGTCAGGCCTGACTGTGTGTTGGCGGCCACGTGGGTGACAGGCGAGTTGGACGGGAACTTGAGGACCATGATGACATCCTGCTGCATCTGCTCTGTGAACATCAGTGGGGTCTGCAGAAGAAGATACTGTTGAGTCCATGACCGCCATCATCAGCAGGGAGTGAGGGAAGGTAGAGGAAAAGAGAGTGATGGTGGGAGAGAGGAAGAGAGAAGAGGAAGAGAAGCAGCAAGAAAGGAAATTAGGCAGCGAAAGACAGAACGGTGTAAAAGAGCACAAAAGCTGAGATTGAGGACAGAGGCAAGTAGGGTAATGCAACACAAAATCATAACTGGATTGTTATTAGGGTTGGGAATTGAGAATCTTGGTCAGATAAGGTTTGGAAAAAAATATTTTCAAGATTCAGGAACAAAGCCAAATTATTTGCGATATCAGCATCAATATTATTTATTTCAAACTTTTTTATTACCGTTTTGTTGAAATCGAAAATTATCTCATAAGTTTAGCAGGCTAATGAGGTTTTTTGTATGTAATGGGAATTATTTTCCTTTCCATAATTTTTTTCTTCTCCCCTTAAAAGAGTAGTATTTTGCCACTGTGGGTACATTCTCCTGCAAATGCATTTGCAGCTTTTCACACACACAAAAAAAAAAATCTGACCACATCTATATGATTGCATCGGCACAGACCTACAAGCTGATTATTACTCATTTAAGTAAGCCCTTTTTTTTGTACACCAATGAAGTTCATGAACAGTTCAAATATGATTCTGAAATAGCCCCCCTGTGGTGAAAATCAATTTTTTTTATGTTGTTTATATGTCTATGTGGTATTTTAAAATTCTTTAAAAGAAACCATGTGCAAATTCATAACACCATTGCTGAGTATTTTCTCTTTAAAACTGCAGTGATCTAAAGACAGTCTCAAAAACGCGGTTTGAAATCACTAGTGTTTCTTGCGTCATAAACTACCTTGTATGTAACCAATCATGCCAACGTGCCGGCGGACTTTAGCATATCATTAACTATGAACGCTCTGAAACAGGGGAGTCTCAAGAGAAGCCAGGTTGTCCCCGTATATTTTTCTGTTGATATGAAAAATCGGGTACTTTTATATAGCAGGTGAATTATGTATATGATGTATATTACGATGTTAAGATTAGCTATATGCCTTCCTCCACTGACGTTTCTAAGGATACTGATTGTTAGAAGGCAGCTGTTTGACTATGAGGTGGCAAATGGAAACATTGTTTGTGTAACATTAGCAACACATTATTAGCTGTTTGATAACGTAGTCAAGAAAAAGGCTAATCATATTAATTACCGTTATGTGTCTGACGTTGTAAAGAGTGATACTATTATGCAGCATTTACTTCAGTAAAGTTGACCGAGCGAATGGATCTCTGAGCTGGTGTGAGTAAGTGAAGGCGGGGCTAATTAGCATATTCATGGTTCTGCATATACTAAATGAGGCAAGGGTGTAAAGTTACATTAGAATCCAGCTATTTAAAAGGCAGAAACATTTTTTTTTCCACATGAAAAAAACATTTAAATGTGTAATTTTGGTGATCAAAGATGAGTTTTAAGGGATACAATTATTGACCACAGGGGGACTTTAAAGCTGGAAAAAAGAGGTCAGACAGAGAGATCAAAGCAGATACACACTGGCGTTTCACAAAAAAAAAAAATCAATGATATATTTGACATTCTTGGACCTTAGAGAATTCCAAAAATGCTTCTGCCAGGCAAATTACATTTCCCGGGTAATGACTACAAAATAAACAGAAGGAAAACTGTTTGTAAAGACAAAGTTGCAAAAGATCAGAGCAGATTTCAAATTAATCTGAACTTTCCTTTAGACTGCCACAATGTATTGCAACCTCCATTAGTAACATTATAATCAGCTTTACCTCATGTTCCATTCTACAATACAGCAGAAGAAGAGAAGCTAAAAAAGGTACATGCACATAAACAGCTGTTTGATTACTCGGCACTAAAGTCACCCAACCATCAAGTTGACTTCCTCAGTGAGGCAGGGCTGTGTTTGTAGAAGCAGGAGATAGTGTTCAGACTGGGCAGCTGCAATGTCACTCTCATTGAGCAATCTGATTGGCTGCTGCTTTATGATGATATTTATTTACAGCACAGTTAAATCACTTTAAAGAAGATCTATTTTGAAATAATATTTTAAATATTATAAAAAAAAACTATTGAAGGAAGTATATTTATTTGCTTATAAATAATAAGCTCATATATTTTAGTATGTCTCTCAGTCAATGTCACCATTAAATTGTGCCCTATTCCAGTCTAACTGTTGTCGTAT